>BMAU01018075.1:825000-847663 GCA_019973935.1 Trichonephila clavipes | reverse complement strand
TTAAAAATAAATAATCTCGCGAAATACTAAAAATGTATAAATATAATTAAAATAAAAATGAAGGCATACAAATAATTGAAAGTGTTAACGAAAATATAAATATAAGTTATAGGACAATATTAATGAAAGCATAAATAATCATGCTAAGCTTCAGATTAAATAATATGCAAGCAAATCTTAAGTGAAAGGGAGCATTATATTTTTAGAAACGAAGAAAAAATCCCATTTAATAGTATGAGATGTTTATGCGCGGAGGAGTTAATGAGAAGTAGGGCATATAGAGAAACAGGGTATTTATCGTGCAAAATATGTTGTTTTAAAAGGGAGCTACAATGTATATGAATTATTTATGATACTCTTTATAAAATAGTCATTGTATCGGATTAAATAGGACGCACCAAAGTATACCATTCACTCTCTGATGTGGGTTCATTTTTATTCTTATTCTAACACCAAAAGTGCTTAACAAGAATAAATAACACTGAATAAATGTTCTATGGATTATGTTTCCAAAGCCTATTGAAAAAACAAGGAGAGAGTTATCGGGTATAATTTAATAATAATTATTTATTAAGAGTAAAAATCAAAAAACTCCCTGAGTGTGTGACTTTGGTTTTCTATAGAATTAATGTTTCGAGATATATGATTTAATATTATTTTCCGAATGCAATTTATGAACACTTACCGTCTCTTATTTTGAAAGTTAAATTTAGTTTAGATGTATAACTAACTACCTATTATTTAATAAAATTAGAATCAATCTATGGTATATGCAAAAATGGGTGGCATATTTGGCTTGGTGCTGGCCTTGTACGTCCAAGTTTACAAGATTGATCTCGGCCCAAGTCGGTGGATTTTCAAAATGTAAAAAAAAACCACGACAGCATCCATGTCGATTGATTATGTGGCATGTAAAAGATTACTTGAGCGACTGTTTGGCCCGCAAATGTTCTGGAAAAATTAAATTCCTGAACAATTTCGTATCGTCAGAACACAAAGTGCTTCCCCTGGAGAGTAAACTGCGCGTATAAATTACATTATGGCTATGGGTATATACCTATATAATGCCGCACTAAAAAAGTGATAACCAGTTCCCGAAATGTATTAGATCTGCAATGGTAAAAATATCAATCGGCAGTCCCACTGAGGATTAAAAGAAACCGCTGCGGTATGTAGATATTGAAAGTTTAGTTTGATTATTTTGTATCACGGTCAAAATATCATTTTTCCCCATTTAAATAATCTAGACGGCAATTCCTGTTTAAATATTTAAACTTGAAAATAAAAGTATCCACATGGGATCTGTGAAAAAGGAAGACTAATTTTTTTTTTGCTACAGCCTCTTATTAAAAGCAAGACATCTTGATCGATTGTAATTTTTTTCCTGAACTGCGAATGAAAGCATCGATTGTTTTTGAAGCGGGAAGCAATACTTACTTCCTTCTCATATTTGACTTCCTTCTTTGAAACAAAGTTTAAATATTAAAGATAAGTTGTTCGTTTTTGACTCTAGTTCGACCAAAGTATCAAAGATCTTTCGTCTGGACAAGATGGGTAACTTTTTTTCTTCTTGAAAGATAAATATGATAAATATCGTCAAAATTCGCTGCGCGGGCTGTACAAAAAATGAGCTTGTTTAATAAAAGTTGTTTTAAATATGAGTGTACTATGAGTATTTGGTAAGAAAAATGCTAATGCGACAGTATAAAAGTTGTCAATAGTTAATTACCTTATAAAATATGTGTACAGGGTGTCTCCGAAAGCCGTGTCCTAACTTGGAGGTAGAGATCAACCTGAGGAACCATAAATTACATAGGAAAGTATGAGCGGAAACGCAACCCCAGCGAGATAAAGAGACACAAAAGTAGAAGCCGCATTCACACCAGTCGAGCGTCTAGCTAATCAAAGATTTGATCTCGGGCGCGATGAAGTCTGATTGGCTAGACGCTCGACGCTGACTCCTTTGGTGAATGCGGCCTTAGGCCACAGCACAGAATGTAGTGTAAAACGCGTTACTACTCAAAAAAAGGATGATAAATAAAAAAAAGCATCACAGAAGGTGTTCAAAATTGCGGCCTTTGGCATTTATATACGCAGGACATTGACACGACATGGATTGGTGGACTTGTTCACAAATACCGGGAGTTTCATGTGGATCGTGTAGCAGCGATAGTTATTCGCGCCACCAGGTCAATTTCACAATTGAAGGGCGTGTCGTACACAAAGATCTTCATAGCACCCCAGAGTAAAAAATTCAAAGGCGATAAATCGGGAGATTTAAGAGGCCCAAGTGACCTGACCACAACGCCTAATCCACCTGTTTCGAACTGTCCGGTCTAAATGGTCACGTACTCCCCTTCCACAATGAGATGGTGGGTTCCCCGACTTGTAGAAATCACATGTGAAGCCGAATAGGTACGGGACATCGTTCATCAGTTCTGGATGTACCTACTGTAGAAAGACTATATATTTGTGAGTTCAATCGAGGTGGTAAGATTTATCGACCGAGTAAACAGTACCCCACGATATTCGTCCACACATTAACAGTGAAGCGTTGTTGTGTGGCACGTGGTCGGATGCTGTGTGAGTTTGTTTAAGGCCTAAATGTGCGTATTGAACACCCCTTCACGTGAAACTGTTGCTATATCACAGAACAGCACGAAGCTGGCAAAGTGTATGTCTTTCTGCCTCACTTTGGTCAACAAACCACTGTGCAAACGCGACACGTCTTGGGTAATAATACTGGCTGTAATATCTGCACTCTGTACATGAACGGATGTAAGGCTTCGCCCTGAAGTACATGATGGACAGTTGCACGAAATCTTCCGGGTGCAACGGAAAGTGTCCTTACACTGGTACCGGGATTTTGGCCCACAGAATGCAATACAATCTGTTCATATATGGGGCTCTTGTTGTTAGCGCCCACCCCATACCTTCAATCATGGTTCTGAAAGATCCATGTACCTCCAAGTTCTGATGCATCTGAGCGAACATTTGATGATTTGGTTGCCACCTCGTTGGATATCTTTCCCCATACAATCAAACATCAGCACATCTATTTCCGTTGGTTAGGCCGTTGATGAAATGGATATCCGCTAACTCTGCGTTCGTGTAACGATTCATGTTCATCGCATGCTGGTAATGTCTGAAATGAGGAAACCACACTTGCAAATCTTGCGAGCTCATGTACAGCGCCACCTCTCTCTTTCCGCCTATGCTATCCTATGTAATTATGGCTCTTCACGTTATCTTCTACATCCCCTATTTGTACACGGCATTAGGAGACACCCTGTCTATATACTACTTAAAAATATAAGTTTAATATTTTATACTTAATAATTTAAAAAGTAAATGTGATGATCTATTTCTGTTGTAAGGTAAAGAAAGTAATTCATCACAAAAGGAATATTTTAATTTTATAACTTAACTTGTCTTATTTATAAACCCTCGATTATTGGACATTCCGTTGAAAATTTAAGAGGAACTTATGTATTATACATATTAGCGATATCTTAACGATACAAGTTGAATATTAATTTAGATACTCTCTCTCTCTTAAAAGCCACTGGGAAGTTGTGTAGATAACTGCATTCAACTAAGAGTGAGTTTTAATACGGTAAAGTCTCAAAAATTTGGTCTAATGTGGACTGAAGGATGGCCGAGTTTGTGAAAATGCCCTATTATCCAGAATCGGATTAAAAAAATAAGAACAAAGTGATTCCTCAGAAAGTATTGTATTTCACTTGTATGAATTGTTTGCTTCGGAATACACCAGAAAATAAACTGCCGAAATACTCTTAAACAAAGGGAAAATATGTACGTACTTTATGAAGTAATAGAGTATTTCTTACATGAAAATGAAAATTAATGGATACACGTTGTTGTTGCACGCCTCCATTGGCCAGCAGAGCTAGACCAGGTCCATGACCTCGCACACTTCCAAAAATTCCAACACCAGCAAGGGATCGTTCTCTAAATCCTGTTGGTATCCTTAGCTTGACGTGCTGGAGGGGCTTGAGTACTCTGACAACCTTGGGAGCTATGCCGGCGGTAGTCTAACTACTGGTAGGGTCTCCCATGCCGGACAGGTCCTCGTCGGGTAGGAGTCAGACCAAGTGGGATACCACTTAGAGCTAAGACGGTCCTCTACCTACCTTTAGGTGCTCTAGTCCAGTGACTAAAAGAGGCTGCAACTTTTCCCCATCCATGAACATTACACCTTCTATTGCTAATGAAAACATAGTATATAGTGAATTTTTTACTCAGTCACACCTCAAAAATACTTTATGAAGGCATACAACTGTCTAAAATGAGAATTAAACAACCAAAAAACTGGCTACTTCTTTTTAAATACATGTGTAATATCTGTCCGCGTTGAGTTTTTTCAACCTACAAGAATGTATTCGGACTTTACTCTATTAACGTAGTATATTTTAGTACTTATTAATAGCTGTAGATTTTATTGCTATTAATCATCTAACCTAAAAGTATCTCAAAGTATGTATTTTTAGTTTTAAAGTGTTTGTTATAAGATAAGTATGTATTGTACTTATATGAAACAGGGAATATGCATCATTTAATGATTTAAACGAAGTAACAAGAATTATATCCGTCAATAACCGCTGCTATACACGTAATTGTCAGTGCTACCAGCATTAAAGCGTGGCAACATTCAAAACGGATTTAATCATCTTTCATTCCTTGCAGAGGACTGCATTACAATCATATCACTTTCATTATGCATGCGTACACACTGTAAAATTTGACTTTGATATTTTGTGTCTTTCTAAAGTGTTTCCATTTTAGATATCCGACAACGTTCGGAACCATGGTTTTAAAAAGGCGCATAAATGGATAATTTTCATGATATCTAGTGTCAATTAGATTAGAATACATGTATAAAACTGTTTAAGGACACTTTGGCAAAAAGAAATTATTTAATTAGAATATTTAGGCAAAAAATTAACTTAAAATAACCTTTTTTTTTTCAAAATGTTCTCCTTTTGTGAAAAATGCATCTATTATAATATTTTGCCTGAATATAGCTCAGAACTCTGTACAGAGGCTCAACTATGATTTTTTAAACATTCACATTATTTTCAGAGTTACAACCATTTGAAATAGTTATTGACGTTTTTTTTCTTAAAATTTCTCCCCCCCCTCTGTTGTCGTAAGACTTGGATAAACCCACTTCTAAGTTATATATTTCAAAATTCTAGTTGAGCCTCCGTAGACAGGTCTGAGCTATATACAGGAAAATTATTATAATTGAAGCGCGTTTTTCACAAAAGGAGAATATTTTGAAAATGGGTCATTCTATGTTCATTTTTTGTCAAAATATTGTACTTAAATAATTTTTTATTGTAATACTATTCTTAAAACAAATTTTATATATATGTTCTAATCTAAGTGAAACCAAATATCATAAATATTATCCATTTATACGCTTTTGCAAAATCACGGTTCCGAACGTAGTCAGATACCTTACAGGTTACCAGGGTTTAATTGAATTTTATCGATCAATTATAGTTTTAAAATATGAATTTTAAAACAGTTGTAGACAGAAATATCAAAGATTCATAACATTTCTTTCTTCCACTTTTTAAAAATTTTTTATTACATGACAATGAGTAATAAAACGTAAATACTTAAATAAATATGACATCACCGTATTTATTTGAATCCAAACCGCACTTTTTTTCAATGTTAATGCTGTTGAAAATAGGGTGAGGCTCAGAATCGAAGACGGAAAAATTCGTTGGATGAGGGAAATTGAACATTATACTGACGGTTAGAGAAATTTTAGATTCATTTATGCTTTTAAATTCCTTTAATACTGGTAAGGAAATTAATTTTTTACATTTTTATTAGTTCATATTAATTTTTTTCAATTTCGTAAATATCTAATAACAGTAAACATTTTCACACCATTTTTTTCATTAAAAACTTTGAGAGTTAGGAGTTTTGCTTAAAATAGACGGCGAATTATAGATTCGGATAACTACGATAATTTCCTTTTGCTTCTTTGAATGATAATGTTTAATAATATAATTGCTTATATCCAATGTATAAGGCATCAGAAATTTCAGATGTCATGTTTTAAAAAACAATTTCTGTTATCACTATTATTTTATGTTAATAAAATGCATTTATGATGTCGGTGAGATACACAAAGCTTTTTACTTCGTGATACATAGTATATTTTTTATTTTTCTCTCTTTACATTTTTTACTTGTATATTAATGATATGCTATGTCAGAAGTTTTAAAATATACTATCCAGGTAATGTATTTGCATTTAAATATAAGTATGTATTCCACATATACACTTTGGCAAATACTGTTATTATCTATTTAATAAATAATCAGCATTAAACATAGCCATACTTTCAAACTTACACCTAATTTCCATACATTATTATAAAAGTATTGAATTCACAAGAATAAATCACTCTTAAATTTGAGCCATGCTAATCAATTTCCATTAATATATGAAATATCTTACAGGTTTCTATAAATAATGTTCTTCTTTCTTCTTACTTTAGATAGAAATATCATCTCCTACTGACAGTTAAAGTCAAGAAAAAGAAATGTCTGCTTAAACGAACTTTAAAAGACAACCTAACCAACTGAAATCGTAATGGGGCTCGTCTTACCACTTACGAACTAAAAAATGGTTCATTGCTTTTTTGTCCTGAGAACGAAACAGAACTTCCGCGCAAGAAAAAGAACTTTCAGACTTTTTTTCTACATTAGACAGAGAAAGTTCACTTTTGTCTCAGCTGCAGAAAATAAAAGAGCTTCATTACGCCGCGGTAGGATAACTGGAGGATAATTTGTTTCTGGACTGCAACGACGAAAGGTCTCGGGTAATTTGAAGTAAAGAAGACTAGCATACGTTAACGTGTATTTGAAACAGAAATGCTTCATCAAACTCAACGAGACGCTATATTACCACTGAAACATTCGTATCCAGTTTTAGAAATTTGCAGATCAAAAGTTATTTTATTTCGGGGCATTACTTTTATATTTTGAAGTAATACAGATTAAAAAAAAATATTAAGGTATTGCATATTATATTGCATTTGAAATATTGAAATCTATGTAAATAGATGTTAATAATTACAGATGTTTTTTGGTATAAACAGAAGAACTTCCAAACTTCAGATTGGTGATGACCCACTTACGTTGTACATGTGTTGCAGATATAAATTCGATAAGCTTTTCTGCAACTTGTGCTTGTTCTTGTAGCGAAGCCATTTTGAAACGAGAATGATGAAAATGAGACACTTCGCCATCTAGTTTGCTTTTCATTAGATAGAAACTTTCATTTTTCTTCAAGGAACATAAAAACTGTAAATGAAAATCTTTGTTTATTTTTAATTCACTTTAGAAAGTGTAGTCATACTTTTGAGATACCCTGTATATTATTCGCACAAAGTGTCTCGTTACAATTTTGAATTAAACACTCCACTAAACAAGATGAAAATTGTTGTATGAAATAATCCTAAACGATGTTGCGAAACTTGTAGTACAAAATAGCTTTGCAACAGGAAGATAAATTTAATTATCTTAAGAACTCTTTATTGGACCATGTGATGAAATTAGTTCTAGATGAACTGGTTGCGGTAATTGAATAGATACTGTACTGCTCTGTTCACACCTGGTGCATCATTAACATTTAAAATAAAAATATTATTTTAAGAAAAACATTTCACTCTTTGTTGTACTACTAGTCTGCAACGCAAATTAATGGTTTTGGAGAGCTAGTGGTACATTTTAATTAAAAGTCCATGAATAGTTGTTATAATGTTTGTAGTATGTACATGACCTTTCTCGAAAGCGTCTGAGATGTATTTCTGCTTTTTCACTCTGAAGTCTTAATGCGGAACGGATTTGATCACGCCTCTAAATGTCACGTTACACAATAATTTTTGTCGAACGGTTATAGCTGAAATTATAACGTCATCTGTTGGATTCAAAGTTGGTATAGAATTTGGGGAGGGGGCACTTGCAAGTATAAAAGATTTGTGCGGGCCCTGTTTTAAGTGCCTGATGTTCCGACCTCTGTTAGGTCAAGCTCTAACTTCCCTAGAAATATATCTGCGGGAAATGTCATCTTGTCCTCCTACAGCCATTCTTATACCTATAATAGCTTTCATCGTAATATCTAAGACACCCCACAAAAAACCCATTTCCATTTGCCAATCACTCCCCCAAAAGAAACGATAAGATATTTTTAAAAATGAAAGAAAACTTGCACTTTAACTTTTATAATATAATGAGCAAACAAATGATGAAAACGAATGTAGTAAAATACTATTTGTTGCTGTTGTTATAGCTAATGCCACCTTTCTGACGTAGTCAGAACGAGGCCCATGAAATTCATCGTGGCAAAGGGCTAGAAGCACGCCTGTCGTTATCGTAGGCCTTGACACCATACAGTTGACGGTAACAATTAGCTCGGTTAAAAATACTATACTCGGTTTTGTATACTATTTAAGTATATAAAAAGAAACCCAGTGCTTAGTTTAAGAGGTCTCAAGGGTGTTCATTTTGTCTCGAAGACTGAAAATATACACAATTTTCAAACAGATATAACTCTTTAAAATCAAAATTATATATAATTCGAATCTCTTACAAATTATTTACAAGGCAATATAAAGTTTTTAAAGAAGTACAAAATTTTAAAATATAATGTTAATTTTTAAAATTATAAGTGTGTATAAGAAAATAAGAAACATTTGTGTAATATATATGTAAATATTAAGTACTGTTTACGTTCTTTTCTAAAATAGTAGCCTTTGATGTATTAATCTTTGTAGAATCATAAAATATATCTTAATCTTTAAACCTAACCTAATTTTAGTATTATATATCTTTTTTAATTTCAAAATATTGAAATATTTATTTGAAAGTATTTCTTTTGAATTATTTTTTTAAAAACTTTTAAAGTATATATATAATTTTTTAAAATTTTTTTAAAATATAATTTTTTTCTACTTATATAAAAATAGCTATATAGTATAATAAGGACAAAATTAACTCTTTTCAAACCAACTTATAACTAGTAATTAGAGCTACTATTTTAGAGAATATCATGCGCAACGTAAAACTTAATTAATATTTTTAACAGAAATGTTCTTATTTTCATATGTTTATAATTTTTAAAATTATGATTATATATTTTAAACATTTTACACTTTTTTGAAATCTTATTCCTTTATAAATCTGTAAAATATTTGAATTATGTAATTTTAACTTCAAACAATATGAAAACTCTTAATATTTTCAGCCCTCGAGAAATACCCCCTCCCTCCTCCTTTGAGAACGATGCATTTATTTATTTGTTATTATAATTAGAGAAGTTTTGAACTGAGAGATGAGATATTTTGGTGTAATTTTTAAAAAAAGTTATTCGCGCACTAAAAAAAACTGATGAATATAAATTATACTAATAAAGAACCATAATAAAATTAATATCTGAATAATAAGTTAAAATTCTTCCAAAATAGAATTGTTTATTGTTTTTGTATTAAAAATAGTGTGTTTTTTCCCTTGTACCATGATCACAATGAGCTGAAAATATTTTTTATACACAGATGAGATAGATTTGTTGCAAACAAATGAGAGAAACAAATGTGCATATTAAAATATTCTTACCCTTTTAAATGATGAAAAAATCATAACTTATCCCTACACTTTTATAATATGTTTATAATTAGAAATTGGTACAAATAGTATTATTAGTAGAATTGTGGTAGTATTGATCAAATATATATAAGAAATATTCTTTAGGAACCGATATAGTGAGAATAAATCGTGACATCGATTTCTTTTAGAGAAGATTAGATATATCATAAAATATATGTTGCTATTAGTTTAATATATGAATATAAATAATAATATTAATAATAATGAACTTTTTTCTACAAATATCGATCTCAATTTTGTTAATTAAGTTGGATGCTAAGCATATGAAAGGAAATTAATCAGCTTTGTGCATAAAATATAAACCTAGTGTTCATTATTGAAAAACTGGAATATATGATAACTAAGAATCAATTTTTTTTTGGAGAAGGCCAAAGGAAAATTTTTATTTTAAAAGGAAATAGGAAATCATGAGGCTTGTGAATTTATTTTAGTCGCGTTTTGTTCCGAATCTCTATCAAATCTTGGATGCTAAAAGGATCATACCTTTTTTATAACAGTATATTTATTTCTGCTTATAAAAGCTGATTAAAGTTGATATTTATGTTTGCTTAAATTATTAGATATTGTTATCTAATAGATGCACTGTAAATCGCAATAAATTTAGAGAAAATATCATTTTCCTTTATAATAAAAATACAAATTATAAATATCCCCTTTTTATGTAAGTTTGTATAAAGTTTTATAAATAATTGCACAATATTAAAATTTAAGAAACATGCAGAAACACAAATGTTGCTTTTTATACAATGTTTCTTCTAGCTTTTAAGACTAGAAAACCATAAAAAAACCTTATTGCTTACGTTATGAATTTGTACGTAGTATTTCCTTTGCATCCATGACAAGTATTAGAGTTCTTGAGCCGTGATTATTTTCTTGATAGATCATTTGTCCACAAGAGTGCATGTCATTCAATGCACGCATAAAACTTTTCAGATTTAGATGTTTGCTTATCATACTTTAATAATAATTAGGAAGAAATTGGTAGATTTATGTGACGAATAAATATTTTCCACTTTGAGAGACTCTGATGTCCGTGAATAAAGTTGCAGAAACTGTTTATAAATCAAATTAAGAATTTATAACCTGTCACTACGAGTGCTTGTTTCGATTGTGAATTGTATGGATGAGATTGACATATTGATATTTGCTTTCCTTTTGCGCGCGTTACAGCATTTCAAATTATTTGTTAATTAATTTGTTATATAATTAAAGCTGAATATTTGTTAAATAATTGAAGTAAAAATTGTTGAATTTTTTCACATTATGATATAACTATATCATTACTAATTAAAATTAAATATTTATTGAATTTATTAATCATAAAAAATATTTGATGTGCATATATCAAATATCATTTTCTACAGAAACTTTATTAATATCGTCATAAAAAATATGAATATTATACATATATACTATAAAAATTAAAACCTAAATACTAATATTGATTATATTAATTTTTGTTAAATGTTACAGAATCAATTTTAAAATCTATTTGTATTGAACGAGGGAATCATCATCATTATTTATATGATTTTCAGAAAAATATTGCAGATATTCATGCGGTATCGATACTATCAGTGATTTCATGGTAAAGTAAAAAAAAAGTGATTGAAGCTCAATCTTTTTTAATGGAAAAATATGTTCAAAAATTTTTAATAAACAATTGATGAATAATTACACTACTGTAATAAAGAAAAAGAACCGTTGATATACATTTTTTGCGAACACATTTTTCTAAGTGTGTGATTGCTTGTTTCGCGTCAGACAGACTACCTGACCGGAACATCTGCTCATGCGCTTCAGCGTCTAGGTTCACGAAAACAGATGGACGCAGTAGACATTAGTTCACCATGGGCTGTTGCGCCAATGACTTTAGGTTAAGTATGTAGTATTTTATTCATGTAGTTTTAGTAAGATCGTATATTCACGAAGGATTCTAAATCGACACGAGGGCTATTGGCGAAGAATTTCGTAATTTTGAGTCGCAGTAAGTTGATGAAAGAGGCAACTGAGCCAGATCAATCACCCTATTTTCCGAACTACCACACTACGCCAACAAGAGGATTTAGAGCTTCGGCAGATTTGAAGTTCATCAGTCCCTCTTCATGGTGGGTTTTCAGTAGCACAAGAGCTATGACATGCTGCCCTCAATTTCGTAACCATACGGAGTTACCAAAGTTATTCTTAACACACGCGTGTAATACACTACTACACACTATATACTGTAAAGAGCAGTAAATATGTAGAATTACTCTTAAAGTTTAAGATAAGAATTTATGTCGTTTTAATGATATGAAATATATATTTTTAATTGAAAAAAAAAACGGATTAATTCAAACAAAAATTAGTTATATATAAAATAATTCGTATTTTTGGTACATCAAAATATAGTATTAATGTTTAAATTATTTTCGATCTGAAAAAAAAAAGTTTTTAGTTCAAGTCCCCCCCCCCTTAACTTTAAGAGAGAGCATAGCTTCAAAATATTAAAGACAACATTTTATAAATTTTATAAGGATTCAACTATAATGTTTTTATTTATTTGGTGCTAAGAATTAGATGGTTATGCATACAATTTGTGACCATTAAAATTTGCGAAATTATAATGTTTACAATCCAGCACTTACAGTTAAAAATAATTTATGTGTTCACTGTCCTTCACTTAAATCATGACTGTGGCGTTAAAAGAAAAGAAATATTTTAAAAAAAGAGAATCATTTATAAAATAAGAATTTTATCTTTTTGAAAAAATTAACGAAAACGTAACAATAAAAAATATGTATAAAATGGCCTTTACAAAAGTGATTATTCATATTAATGGCTCTAAATTTTTTGCATACGAATATCTTGACCTCAGAAGCGGATAATAATTCTTACTTGCTTTCAAAAGTCTAGATTTATTAAAGGTAGTCGCCCTTGAAGGGAAACATAACTTGCATATGCTATTCTATTGCATCCGAACTCATAAAAGAGATTTTCTTTCGCGTAATTCGTTCCGTAATTTTCTTTTTTATTGGTCAATTAGATTTGTCTGGGAAAAAAGGAAACGTCTCAGTTTGTGACTTGACGCTTCGGTAATTCTTATGGATGTTATGTATATGCTGATTTTAAGGCGAGTGCTCCCTTCTTCCTCTTCTAATGGGAAAAGGGTTTCTGCTGTAACTTTGTCAAGTGGTATTTTTGGCAGAATCCAACCATCATTCTTTGTTTTCCGGAACATCAGGAACATTTGTTCTACTTTTTTTCTGATTCGGGTCTAAATATTTGAAAATGGTTACTCCATTGAATGCGTCAATTTCTTCTTTAAGATTCGGAACTAAAATTGTGAGATTTTTGAACATTGAAAAGGGCATAATCAAATGATATCATCAAATTTTATAACAGAACATGTACATAAAGCATTACCTATTTGCAAAACAATTTTCTTTTGTGAAAAATGATTCTATAATAACCTTTTGCTTATATATTGCTCAGCCTTCTGTACAGAGCCTGGACTAGGATTTTTGAAATATATAACTTAGAAGTGGCTTTATCCATATTTTAAGATATCACAGTGAAAACATTTTAACAAAAAAACACCTATTATTATTATTTCACTTTGTATTAACTTTGAGAATTATCAGATGTAGTTCCGGCTCTCTGGATAAGTCAAAAATATTATTATTATAGAAGCAATTTTCATAAAGGAAGAATGTTTTGGGAAGATATGTTCATTTTTTGCCGAAATATTGCATTGAAATAATTTTTTATTGTAAAAATATTCTGAAAACAATTTTGTAAGTGTATTCTAATCTAAGTGGTATTCAATATTTCAAAAAAATATTCGTTTGTACGCTTTTGAAATATCACTGTTCCGAACCTAGTCAGATACTTTAAACTTATTAACTTGAATAAGAAACACGAAACTTTTTCTCTCAGACTTTTTTTTTATCATCAATACGTTTTTTAATGCTATGAGAATAGGTAAGGTCTACCATTTGAAGACAGCTGTACAAGTATTCGTCAGTAAGTATGTTCCTGTACTTATTTTAATAAAATTAGCCTTGACGCGATCTAACAAAAATGTCCCCACGAGCTACAAATAGCTCTCGCTTGATGGTTTGGCGACCACTGTTTTATAAGTCCAATTTGAGAAAAGAAAAAAATAATCCTCAATTTCTCAGCTAGGAAATTGATATGGAAAGAATAGTTTGGGTGCTATAATGTGATAAAAAGAGAAATAGTTACTTTAAGAAATTGCGTAGTTATTTTTCGAGAAAGCTTGGTCCCAAATAATCGTTGAGTGAAACAAACGTAAGCTCTTAATGTATACTTTTTATGCGAATAAATCTATCAAAACCCAGGATTCAAACCTTTTAATGCGAGAAATAAAATGAAACTGTCACTTAGAAAAAGGATATCGTAATTAAGTTACAAAGAAAGAAAAACCACACATAAAATAATATTTTAAATTAATATTGAAGTTGCGTAACATACATTAAAGTTGACTTTTTGGTAATGGGGTGCATGCATGTGTGACTTTGTGTCCGAATAAATGTTCAATGTTTTAATTATTTGTTTATTTATTTATTTTCTATTTTAAAATCTCTGTTATTTGGATTTTTATCGAGTTGCTAATCTTCTCCCGCCACTAGGATGTAACCGATCGACACTTACCAAAAACATGATTTACTTGATAAACACAATATTTATATTATAAATTATTAATGCTACAAAAATATTTTTAGTGAGTGAAGGAAAATTAACGTCTCTCTATTCAGCTACTCGGGGTCCTTTGTCCATGTCATTTGATCTCGTCATTTTGAACCATGGTCAAGTGACGAGGACGGCACCTGAGCCAGCATCACCCTCTCCTAGCCACCTCTTCACACCATCGAAAGGACATTCGAGCTCTCGACAGATTTAACGTCTACACGTCTTGTCTTCAGAGGTACTAAGTTCGAACTCATTACTTGCCAACCACAAGTCAGTAACCTTGACAACTAGGCAACCAAGGTCGAATACTTTCAGTAATCTGTTAAGTAGAATACATATATTCTGTTTTTAGGAAGCAGATAGTACAAAAAAATTCTTTACTTCTTCCTGAAATTCTATGTAATTATTTTAATATCCATAGAATATATATATCCCAGATTCTACACCTTATTTTTTAAAAACTTTTTTGCGGGGATCTTACTATATTATAAAATTATAAGTGTTGTAGTTGTTGTTACTAAATACACCTGATCGGCAATGACCAGATCAAGGCTCACGAAATTGATCATGGCAAAGGGCTAAGTGACCCTTGTCGTTAGCCGTAGCTTTGGGCACCATGCAGGTGACAGAACGATTTAGCTCAGTTTTACCTCAGTTTTGAAGGAGAGTACCTTGGGGGTAGTCTTGGGGGTCTCTCTTCCCCTTCAACCAATCTCTCGAGAGAACTTGTGGCTCGACGGCAATTTAATATACCCCCATGCCGTGAAGTCACTATACATTTACAAACATCCATGTCTTCTCCGGGATTCGAACCCAGGCCCAACGGCACAGCAGTCAGTGTCTCTAACCACCATACTGAATGAGTGACCTCAATTATAAGTAAGTTATAAAATTATAAAAAATTTAAATTTGGAAAAAATATATTATATCTATCAAACGTTTTATCCTCACTTGAAACTAAGTAAATATAAAATTTGAGAGAGGTTTGCTATGCATATCAAACCTTATCCCTAAAAGGAAGTCAAAATAAAAGTTTAAGGTATCCGACTACGTTCGGAATCGGGATTTTAAAAAAGCGCATAAATGGATAACTTTCATGATATTTAGTGTCGCTTAGATTAGAATACATGTATACAATTGTTTTAAGGACATTTTGAAAAAAAAAATTTATTTAAATACAATATTTCGGCAAAAAATTAACTTAGAATAACCCTTTTTCAAAAATGTTCTCATTTTGTGAAAAATGCTTCTATTATAATAATATTTTGCCTATATATAACTCATACCTCCGTACAAAGGCTCAACTATGAGTTTTGAAAAATTCACATTATTTTCAGAGTTACAACCCATTAAAATAATTATCGGCGTTTTTTTCTTAAAATTTTTCCCCTTTGTTGTCGTAAAACATGGATAATCCCACTTTTAAGTTATATATTTCAAAAATTCTAGTTGAGTCTCTGTACACAGGTCTGAGATATATACAGGAAAAATATTATTCTAATAGAAGGATTTTTCACAAAAGGAGACTATTTTGAAAATGGGTAATTCTATGTTCATTTTTTGTCAAAATATTGTACTTAAATAATTTTTTTATTGTAATACCCTTCTTAAAACAATTTTATATACATTTTCTAATCTAAGTGACACTAAATATCATAAATATTATCCATTTACACGCTTTTGCAAAATCACGGTTCCAAACGTAGTCCGATACCGTAACTGATTAAGTATTTTTAGGACTTAGAAAAATAGATGAAATGGGGTTTAAAAGTAAAAGTATTTTCAAAAGCCCATCACAGAGCTTTTACTATCATATAAGTGATGAAAGGTCAGATACATGCCCTTTCTCAAGAAATCACACATCTCTCTCTCCCAAAGGTTATGCTCTTTTAGATAGATGCACTAACATCTAAGCGTACTTTTAATCAAGAAACAATAGTGTTATCCATGCTTCCTCTCTATGTCTCTTTACATATAGCTTTTGTGTAATATAAAAGAGCATGGCTATATGTTAATGGTAAAACACTGTATCTAAAGAAGCAGAATATTAAAGCTAAAGTATGAATCTAATTCAGACTTAAGAGATAAGATGTTTTCATATACAAGAATGTAGTTTCTTTCATATTCTTACTTTGTAGCTCATTTGCATTGTTATGTAGCAGTCAACTATCCATTTCGTACTGACTGGAACTTATATATAATAAAACACAAATACAAAGCTTCTTTTGACAATCACTAATTTACCTAATTTCTTTATTAAGGGAGATTCGAAAATAATTAAATTTACCCAAGAATAATTACATTTATTGTATAGAATTCTTATGTACTTTATATTTCCATCCATATATTATGCACTCTTTTGAAATAAGGATTTGTGTTGCTTTAGTTAGAGGATCAAGGGTTTATTGTAATTTCGCATTAAATGTTTAGTACACTGTATTTAATAATGCGCATGTATTATTGTAGGAATTTCCAACTTTTCCTCATAATAGGGATTTATAGACTTTCTCAATATGTACTAAGTAACTAGTTTGAAACAACATAGCTAGTATTATTCATGACATATTTCAGTAATCCATTTACTTATATTTGCAAAGAATATGCTTGGAATTTATTCTGTCAACACTAAATCACACTTAACTCAAATCCTTAATTTTATTTCGTATATCTATTCCCAAATGTAAAATAACATCAAAAGATCGAAATAACTATTCTTTCAAACTTATTTTTTCTAATGTGGTTTCAGACAACGCAATCTATAACAATAGGAGACATTTATTTATAAGACTGAAAAACATGAAATTATTTAGGTTGTTCAACAATTTTATTTTCTGTAATTATAAAAGTGTTTCTAACAGAAGTGAAATAATTAGAAGTCGTTTTAGATTTTTTTTTTCTCTATCATCTTAATATTTTTTTTCCATCAAATGGGGCTGTGAATTGATAATCAATCATCTTTGTAGATCTAGTACATTCCGGGAGCTGTAAAAACGTTTTAGTGTGGTACCATATAAGTGAATACCAACTGCCACAATTTATTTTGACGCCCAATATCCTCCCCAGAGGGAGGCACCTGAGCTCTAACGATGCGGAATTGCTCTAAAAATTTAATTTTGGCGAGAGCACCTAAGTTAAACAGGCACTGTAGGGATTTTTACGTACCGCACAATCATACGACATGGAAGCTGTCGATTTTTTGCATCAGGAAAATCCCTCGATTTGAGCCAAGGTCGAGCCCTCAAAGTTGAACGTGTGGCCAGCACCTAACTCATTGCGCCACCCAGCCGGCTATAGAAGTAAATTAAAATGAAAAAGAAAACGAATTCCTCACAAGATAAAACTCTACAAAGTCAATAAAAGCGTAAGAATACTCTTTCACAAAAAATATTTTATTAAAGTTTTGTTTATTGAAATATCAAATTTATTTGAAGAAGAAACATCGTATTCAAATACCATATCTCGTTGGTTCAAATATCATTGTCTGAAATCCAACAGAACATATTCCTACTTTTAGCAACATATAAAAGTTACGCTTTGCAGTACTATGCTACAAAAACCCTTATCAATAAATGAAACAAAAACAAATTCCTTCGAAGATATCCATACTACAGTGTCCCCGAAGAATCAGACTTTCTGTGAATAATAAATGGGATGACCTCTTTTCTCTTGAATCCCATGGCTGCTATTTTGACTCTAACATACTGCTATCGAACATGACACAGGCTTCAAAGGAACAGCGCGTTTGAATTATATTCCAATCTCTAGAATAAATATCAGATAAACCGAAATAACTTAAGCCCAGAGAAATAATTTATAACCATTTCCAAAAATTCTTCGTTGTTAGAGTTAGACCGAAAAGGATATTTCGTGTGTAGAATTGATATACGATTTACAATCAATTTAGGAGCTTATCAATACAATTGTTTATACAAAACAAAATATTTTAACATGAATTCAAATAACACTTTATAAAGGGTCGATTCGGTTTTAAAAGTCATATTGTTTCTATTTTTGCCCTACAACTTCTATTGGATATGTTTAAAACATTTTATTTTAAAAAAAATAATTTCTTTCTCATAAGTTTAACTTCTTAAGCGTTCAGTTTTTCTGCACAATATGTTTTTAAAAAGAGGCACATTTTTTATTGCATATAACTAAGCATAATACTTAACAGAATGCGGAAATGGAACCATTTTATTTTAATTTTCAATTTTAAAGTTTTCCCAGTGTTTTATTTGTTTTATAATTGTGGAAAATTTAACCCTCTAAGCGTTTGCTTCTTATAAGTACTCTCTGCATGCTATGAAGAATGTTTCATACATCTAAAAAGAATTTCTCTCATACTTATAAAAAAATTCCATGCTTTTACCTCTTTCTCAAATGGTTGAGGAATTTGTGTGTATGTGCATATACACTGCTGGCGACATAAAATGCAGCACCAAGAAGGCAACATCGAAATTTATTTGGCAGATAACATGTTGAATTAAAATCAATCAATTAAAATTACAGCCACTTGTGACGCGTGGATGATGACACAATTAGTTGTTAGTGTAGTCGCCATTATTGGCTATAACCGCTGACACACGCCTTTGCATAGAATTTAAGAAGTTTGGATGTATCTTTGGGATTCAGCAGTCCATGCAGCCTCCACATATTGCCAAAGTTGATCTGGTGTAGCAGCGGGTGGTGTATCCCGTGGCAGTCGTTGTGCAAGCGTGGACCACACGGTTTTGATTGGCGATAGATCGGGAGAACAATGAGGCCAAAGAAGCAATTCAAACTGTTGGGTAAAAAAGAACTCTTCAACATTGAATGTCACGTGTAGTCGCGAATTGTCCTGTTGGAGTATGACTGATGAAAATCACTAAATGTATGGGAGGACTACGGGCTTTAACACCTCAGAGATGTAGCGCTGGCTGTTCAGTGTACCGGCAATGCGTACTAGAGGGGTGCGACAGTGAAACCCAATGCCCCCGCAAACCATGGTACCGGGTGCACGACCAGTGTGGTGATGCATAACGCAAGAGTTCATCAACCTCTCATCACGGTGTCTTCAAACTCGAATACGACCATCGTGATGTTGCAGGCAGAAGCGGGGTTTGTCAGTCATTTGTTCATGTCGTTCCATTCCGTTGTCCATGTCCACTGTTCATCACAATATTGGTGATGTAAACGCCTGTGGTTTCCAGTCAAGTATAAACGAAGCAATTGACGCCTTGCAGACATTTCACTCTGCTGCAAATGGTGTCGAATGGACAACGAATGATGCGCAGCAGATTGAATCTGCTGTCCTATGTCTCGTGATGTGGCTGCTCGGTTCATTACTGCCGTGCACACAATTTTTCTGTCCTCATGGGCAGTAGTGCAACGCGGTGGGTGCAATCAGCCGGCTAGTCGTTTCTTCCTGCATCCAGCGATGATATACCCGCAACACAGTTGAAATGTTTCATCCAAGACGTTGACCGATTTCTCTGAGGGATAATCTTAAATCCCTATAGGCTACTATTCTTCCTCGGTCGAATTCAGGAACTTGGTCAAAAGACGTTCGATGTCTTCCGGAAGTCACAGGCAAACTGCTTACAAAAAAATTCCGTACTTCAAATTCCTAATCTGTTTTCTCCTTATAGTGCGCTTATGGGAGGCGCTACGGTCGCCCGTGATGACCGTCTGTGTTATACTACCAATGATTTGAATATTTCATCGTCAACAATACTTGATGTAAATTTCACCTGATTTGCATGCTTTCTTCAGGGTGTCATATTTTGAGTGGCCAGCTGTATATATATGCCCATACAATTTGAAGCATGATATAATATCAAGTCTTACATTACAATGAGGATGGAAATTATATCAGTTTTTTTGTATACTTCTTTCTATTTCCATTTCTTCTTAAGCGACAAACTACACATTGCCTTGTTAATCCCCCTGTTCTTTATCGAATACTTTCAAGAAGCTAAATTCCTGGCTAACATTAAAAATTCCCCTCTTCACCACAAAGAAATCCCCAGATGGGAAGTATTTCAGTATCATGGACAAACGGCATCTCGTGGCCGCGGTAGCCGAGTGGTATAGGTATCGGATCGTGGCTTGCCTGGTCACGAGTTCGATCCCAGTACCACTAAAGACCCGCCGTGTAGGGCAGCAATGCACGTTAAATCTGTCGAGATCTGAAACTTCCTCCCGTTGGTGTGGTGTGGTAGTTAGGAGAGGGGGGTGCCAGCTCAGGTGTCGTCCACGTCACTTGACCATGGTTCAAAATTACGTGGTCCGTCGCCAAAAGCCCTCGTGTAGCTGAACAGTGCGACGTTAATATTAAATCAATCAATCAATCAAACGGCATCTCTTAAAAACATTAGCTAGCACTTCTAATCTTCCAATGGGAATTAAAAATATTGTTCAAATAAAAGGTAGAAAGAAGGAAATATGCGTACCCGTACACCATACGGGCAAATCAGTTTTGGCCAGGTTTAGGTAGCGCGTATTTTGTACATTCAATAGAAGCAATTGTTTTAACACACAATGTTTTAGTTTGTGCAAAATAAATATTCAAATTTTGCAAATGTTCAGTGAATATATAAAAATACAGAATGATTTAATGATGTTAAGATATTTAAAATAATTACGCATCAAATTCTGAGAATATCAAAATTCATTAATTAGCTGCATCTCAATCTCATTAATGAATTCTAGTTTAACCAAAAATAACACACAAAAAAATCATTTACGCAAATTTTAACCATCAGTTCGGTTCAAATGTTCTTCATTTTAGATTATTAATTTTCATTCAGACTGTCAATGTAAAGGAAACTTAATTAACCCCATTTATTAAACAAAATGAATCTCATTTGTATTCAAATTTTATTATTCAAATATTTCACGTCGGCAGCAGCAACTTACGTATAAATGGAAATAAAATTTAAATGGTGTATCAATCTATATTTTAAGTTCCATGCATTTCTTCAGAAACAGGATCATAAGCATTTGTTTCAAGAAAATGAATAGAATTTTTTTAGAAGGCTACAGAATTTTTTACTTAATCACAGTTTTAAATTTTAACTTAATGTTAAGTTAGCATGAGATTCATTTCAAACTTTCTTTTTGGAGATACGAATACGAGAAGCTCAAAAATCCATCTCAAAAATTTTATTTAAATCCAAAGAAATTACTTTAGTGTTATTTTTTTTCATCTTCACTTTAAATGACTTATTAAGTTCAACAACGGGTAGTTAATCACGATAATCAATCACAAGATAAATTACTATAAATATATATTTTATAATTTTAAGCAGCTGTTGAAATTGCGAGTATGTAGGGGCACACATATAATCTGTCTTTATTATTTACAAATGAATAACTGTCCCCGTTTTCTAAATTTTAGCCTCAATTTATGATCAATGAACAAATTATTCTTGGTTTTCTCTTTATTCAGTGAAACCTTTAGCCATAATGGACAAATCGGAAAATCTTATATATTCACATTCACATGATAAATCAAAATATATAGTTCGTTAAAGATATAATTTATTTCAATAGAAATATGTATTATATTTTTTTTTATCTAATTCCTTATTTTTATCTAAATATGTTTTCCAACAAATTGGCAACTAAGCCTTTGCAGACACGGCAAGTCCCCAAATATGATAGTCATTTTATGGTGACACCATCTAGTGGCGGCTCTCGCTACTAAATTCCAATGCTTTAATTAATTTCAATTCACGCTCTGATCGAATGATAAATATTGCCATGGTTTAATTATGCAAAGAGTATCAAAGTCAAATTAATACTCAAAGGATTATTTATATGCCACATAATCAATCATATGACATGCGTACTTACGATTTTCGCATCTAGGAAATTTATCAACACTAGCCGAGATCGAATCCACAACCTTGGGCTTACGAAGCGGCCGCACTAACTCCAAGCTACCGAGCCCTCATATGAGAAATATTAATTGCATCTTGCATTTGCGTTTAGCATCACTTTAGATTTTGGGGATCACCCAGGAGAAAAAATCATGCGTAAATAATCGCCAACGTAATAAAACGTATTAAACTATTTTCTAGTATTCACAAGAGCTTAGCTGAAAAATATACAATCTCAATAATATATAATATTGATCACGAGTTTCAATATCAGAGAATGGTTGAATATTTAAAAAATATTTGATTAACAAACAGTAAAATATCAAGGTCTAAAATAATATTTATTTCTTATTTTTTCTTCCAAGTGATCACATATAGAGAGCTTATAACTGT
>BMAU01018075.1:600000-817500 GCA_019973935.1 Trichonephila clavipes | reverse complement strand
AAAGAGCTCTTTTTGGTAAACAGTTAGTCAAAATAAACTACTAGGAATACATGACTGAAATATCTAAAAAAACATTAATAGATTTAATATACGTCTTGAAAATGTAAGTAGCCGATTTAATTAGTCCTTAGTTATATACGTTTTCAACTAAATAAGATTTTTCGATTATAAAGAAGATATCTATTTTTTCAATTCCTAATATTAGTTCACGATCTCCCTTTATATAAATTTGTTTATTTGTATCTTGTTCAAATTTTCAATCCTTAATAAATACTTTCTATTCATCTACTCAAGTTCAAATGTATTTTCTTTTAAACTTGTAGTGTTGATGTTAATATAGTTTTTACAAATATTAATTCATTAATTTTTAAATTTACGAATAAATAGTAAAAAACAAAAATAATTGTCCATATCATACGTAAAAAGTAAAACCGCTCTGAGTGTCTCTGTAGAGCAATAGATAGCGCGTTGGACTAATAATCAATAAACCAGTGGTCGTGGTTTCGAATCCCACCTGAGGTGGCCTACATAGTTTCTGAGAATGTGATTTCTTTTTTTACAGTACTATTTTATTGGAATAATTCAATTTAATTAATGAATAAATAGTAACAAACAAAAATAATAATCCAACAGCATATATAGAAAGGAAAATCTCTTTCTATTTTGCCACTTAATATTGTCATATGTATATACATATTAATATTAACTGTAATTGTTTAATAAAAAACTAAAATAAAAAAAATTTTGTTGGCATAAGTAGGAATTAATAAAGTCAATTCTTATACAAAAAATTATATTTTTTTTATTTCTTGTTTCTTATATTCCTCTTTACTGTCAAAAATACTAGATGAATCAAGAAATTCAGCAGAAAATAATAATAATAATAAAAAAAAGAAACGCATTATTTCAAACAAAAATGAATTGTAAACATTAATTTAATGAAATAATGAATGATGAGCCTAAATGAATTTCTCATTAAAGATTTATAAATTAAAAAATCTAGTCCCTTAATTAAAGATAAAACCAGATGAATAGTATAAATAATCAGCGTATTTAATTTCTTCTATGTCGATCACTTAAATTTAGATACTATCCCCAAACCAGACATATTAATCTCCCAGATGCTTTCAATTTTGAAACAGTTATCGGAAGAACAAAAAGGAAGCTGATTTTTCAATTTCTACTCTCTCTCTCTCTCTCTCTCTCTTCTCTCTGTTAGTTTACACTCTCCTTATACATATATATACAGCTTGTTTAAATTTTCAATCGTTAATAAAATGTGCCTTTTATTCATCCGATGAAGTCAAAATACATTTTTTAAAACTTATAGTGGGTGAAACTTGATGTTAATACAATTTTTTCAATTTTCAAATATTAATTCATTAATTAAATTTTATTTTTTAATTTTAAATTTATATTCTACGTTATATCCGAGAAAGTTACAACTAACTGCAACAGATGGTGCCCCTCTAGTTCAAATATATTTTTAAACATATAGTGGATGGCACTTGATGTTAATACAGTTTCTTCAAATATTAATTCATTAATTAAATTTAATTAACTAAAATAAAAATTTTCTTTGTTGACCTAAGTAGGAATTGACAAAAAAATTTTTTTTTTTATTACTTGTTATGAAATTAGCTTTTTAAGATTAGTGAATGCATATACGAGTAGTGTTAACTTTTTAAGCAATACAGTAGAAAAAATTTAGTCTTGGTAAATAGTAAAAAAATTAATTATACTGATTTTGACACTTAAACATTGATATTTAAACATTTATTCATTCGTTTACATATGTTTTTTAAAAAAAACTCTTTAAGTTTTAGTACCATATCCTTCATAATTTCCATACCTTTCATTTTAGTTTCATATGTCATACCTATATAATTAATTAATACTTTCCTTTTAATTTAATATTTATATTTAATTTTTGTATTTTTTGTAAGCATATACTTAAAAAATAAATATAATATTTTGAATATACGGATGGATGCATTAAATGAAAATTTTTTGAACCGCTAGTTCTTAGGGATAAGCAATATAATTATTTATTATTCTCTATCAAGATCTTCGAAACTGTTATGAAGTAAAATGAAGCAAAAAGCTGCTTTTTATATGAATGAAAACATTCAGTAATAAAAAAGGAATTAATTATAATATATTAGATTGCATGAAATTAAAACTTTTTATGTAGTTTTTCTTATATAAAGTTTCAACTATTAATTAATAATATAAATATTTAATAGATTTTTCTTTGAGAATATGAAAATGCATCATTTTAAATGTATATTATAAAATAAAAGAAAATTACTTCATTCCCATTCACTTCAACTTCCAATTACTTTTAATGAATATTGTTATTATAAAAGTAATTTAAAAGAATCTGTACATTAGATGCATCAATTATCGTAATTAAGAATTTAATATACATATATATCAAGAAGGGAAGAATCATATTTTTTTTAATTTAAAATAAAAAAATTCCTTTGCTAACTTATATTATTACTTTATGCTTTTATAATCATGAGAACCATATGGATCAATTGGTGACCGATAATTGTTTGAATAATATATAATTTTCTCTACTTTTTATGCACTACATTTTCAAAATAAATTTATGTACTTGAATAAAGATATTTTTGTAGAAAAAGGTATATTTTTATGGAAAGATTTCTGAATCGATTTGATTTTAATGAGAGTTACACTCTGAAGCAACACATGAGTTAATTTTGATCCGCGGTGAAATCATAAAAATTACACCTAAGCTGGCAATTCCCTTCTCTGAACATCCATTCCTAGCTAACGCGAGCACTTTGAGCCCCTCGACAGATATAACGAGCATATATGCAGCGTGTGTTCAGTGGAATGGATCCCGCGAATCGTGAGTATTCGCATTCCACAAGTTTGAAACCATTCAGCGACGACGTCCCCAAGGATTTTGGATTGATTGATTTAATATTAACGTCGCACTGTTCAGCTACACGAGGGCTTTTGGCGACTGACCAGGTAATTTTGAACTATGGTCAAGTGACGTGGACGACACCTGAGCTGGCACCCCCCTCTCCTAACTACCACACCACACCAACAGGAGGACGTTTCAGCTCTCGACAGATTTAACGTGCATCGCTACCCTACACGGCGGGTCTTTAGTGGTACTGGGATCGAACTCGTGACCAGGCAAGCCACGATCCGATTCCTATACCACTCGGCTACCGCGGCCACCCAAGGATTTTGGAACTAAATGAGTTAAATACAGAATTGTTTTTCTTTGGTTTATATTTCAACAACGATAAATCTTAAATAGAATTTTTTATGCATATATTAACGGGCTAAGTGACACCTCTCATTAGCCGTAGCTTTGAGCACTATACATATGACAGTACGATTTAGCTCGATTCTACCCCAATTTAGAGGGTGGTCAGAGGGGCCTCCCACCTCTCTTCCCCTTCCACCAACCTCAATTTAGTTCTTGTGGCTCGACGGCTATTTAGAGTACCCCATGCCACGCAGACACTATACATTTACAAACGTCCATGTCTTCTCTGGGATTCGAACCCAGTCCCTACAGCACAGCAGTCGGCGCCGCTAACCACTATACCGGATGGGAGACGAACCTTTATTTAAATTTTAAAAACATTTTACTAAGAAATCCTTCAAATAAAAGGCATGAAAAATTCAAATTAATTATATGTATGCATATTACTGATTCATTTTCGAAAATTGACATGGATAATTGAACGAAAGAAACTAAATACCACATGTGCTAAATTTTTTCTGAATTTATAAATTCTAAAATGAATCGAAACTCTTAAGGCATCTAACTACTTGTGACAACTTTCTTTTTTTTTTAAAAAAAAATTAAGGTATGGAGATTTTTTTTGTGGTTTTTAGATGTACTTAGTACATTTTAAGAAAAAAAGGCTAAAATTAAGAAGATAAAAATAAATTATTACTACTAAAATGGGGAAAAATGGGTAAAAATTGACAGAAATATACACAAACTGGGCCTACTTTGGACAAATAGTAAATGAATAAATTCTCAATTCTTCAATTGTGATGTATTACTTTGCTGTTTGTTTTTGAAATGACCTTCAGGATAAGAGATATTTTATTTTTCATAAAAACTAGAGCACTTTATCTTAGCTATTATATGAAATTGCTTAATAAAACAGTGATTATATTCACATAAGGAACTGCAAATTTTGTAATAAAACAGTAATTGATAAATCTGAAGGTTAAAACACTTCTACTGTTATACGGAACATCTATACAAAATTTCTGCAAATTATTTTAAAAACTCTTTGAGCAATCGTTGGCCCAGTTTGAACGTTTCGAAAAAAATACATTTCGAGTAAAACACATTTCGAGTAAAACATCTTGTGTGAAGTTCTGGCATCTGCGTTTGTTGAAACACTTGTAGTTTTTGTTCTAGTGAATAGAAAATAAAAAAAACTTTGTGTTTTTATAAAGCTAATAAGATGGCCTATAAAATAAAATCATAAAAAAAATTGTCAATTTTTAAAAAATTCATGATTTTAGGGTAATCGGATACCTTAATTGTAATAAAATACTGTGTGAGATAAGATCTTCAAATTAAACTCGAATAAAAGTTAATGTATTTTACTGAATACTCATCAAAGTATTTTTAAAATCCTCTTGGAATACAACAGGAAATTTTATTTTTGCATTTATTTACAGCAAATTTATTCATACAAACCATTTTCAGTAAAGACCGTCATATCTTACAATAAAATAAACATAGCTACATTTTACTTTCGCAAATCACAATTTCACTGTGCGGCAAAAATCCGGGTCAAGAAGTATTCAACCGCAACGCACAAGATATTTACGATCCCAGACATTGTATCATGAACAATAACATAGACGATAAAAATTGCTTTTAGTCAAATAAAGAAAAAACAGAGAGAGATTTCGAATGATATCTTCTGCTATTAACGAAAGGCTTATTCGGTTTGTCTGCAATTGTGAGCAACAATGTCTACAGCATGTAATTTTCTAAGTAAAAATATTTTGTTTCTTTAAGCATGCCAAAATAGGGAACGGACATGAAATTGAATATTATTAATGAATTCTTAATAGAGTTAAATTTATATATTTAGATTTTTTTTCCTTTACTGACGAATAAATAAATAATATTTTAGAAAATAATACTAATCCATTATAAATAGTTTCCATAAAATCTGTGCATTCCAAAAGGGGGAATGGACATGGAATTGAATATTATTAATGAATTCTTAGTAAGAGTTAAATTTATATATTTAGATTTTTTTTCCTTTTACTGATATATAAATAATATTTTAGAAAATAATACTAATCCATTATAAATAGTTTCCATAAAAGCTGTGCATTCCAAAAAGAATGGACATTAAATTTATATAAATTTATATATTTAGACTTTTTCCTTTACGGACGAATTATATATATATAATATATATATGTAATATTTTAGAAAATAATACTACATCATTTTTAAAATAGTTTTAATAAAAGCTGTGCTTTTAAGCAAAATATTTTAAATTATTTTGAAACTCCAGAATTTGGTTTCTTTATGTATTCAATTATTGAATATTCTGAACAATTTTTTGACAATTTTCCGTTTTAATGTATAAAAATATTTATCATTCTGTCTTTAATATTATAAGTGCATTTACCTATATGGTAGTAATACATGTTTATTGCAAGGATATATTTACCAATAGAATTAATTTAATACCTACGTTATTTAAACCATAATAAATTTATATTTACAAAAATACCTTTTTAAATAATATTCTTGAGGTATGAATCAACTTGTCCCTTGCAAAATTTTTTTAAAAAATGATAACTTATTTATTTCAGTTGAGATTAAACTTAAATCAAATGCGTAAACTTACGTATACTTATTTTTACTTTTTTGAGTATATTTTTCTATTAATAATTTGAATATTTAAATCATTGTAAAACGTTATCTACACACACACACAACTAAAATAGCTCAGTGTTCTTAATTGTTTTAAATATTAAAATGTTCGTAAATAAATTAAAGTTATTTTATTGAGTGAGTATTATGACATTCCATACAAATTTCAAGATACGCTTCTAAAGCAGGAAATTTTACAGCAGCGAATTTCTCCCACAGGAGCAAAATTTTCGTGTCTAGTATATATATTTTTAATTTATATCTTTCCTTTTTTTCATTTTTTACTCATGACAGCAACATGGGAAAAATCATTTTCACATCCTGACTTTCTCGTTACTTCACTAACTTGCTTTGAATAATTCTCATGTTTTAACAAGTCTAACAAATCTGGTTCACATAATGTGAACTCCAACCTTGATGTCTGAGAGAAACCAAACGAAATTTGGCAGAAAGGCAGTAAAATGCCCCAGAAAGTAAATTCTGCCTCCAAGAGTGCCGATAAATCAAACGACCACACAATGCTCTTCCGTTCCACTTCCAGTCGAACATAAGACATAAATAACAATTTTGTTTCAACGCCAATCGCTCGAGTGAAGAAAAAAAGCAGGGAATAGTGGTGCTTTCCAAATATATGGGCTTCACGGGTGTTTTCCCTCTTGAGAACGCCCATGACATGGAATTCCATCCACCCTAAAAGTAATCTTCATTCCAAAGCCACTCGAAGGTGAAGGAAAGAGCAGAAAAACAAAATGGGTTGCATACATTAAGCTTTGGTATAAAAGACAATGACAACCTGACATGTCCCTCACATACATCAGATTCGCAGAGTTAAACAACTGCATTTTGAGCCATGCGGCTGCTTATAGTTTTCGCGTGTTTTTCTCTTTTCTTAAAATGTTTGTCGCAAGATATTACTGAAGCCGGTACTCAGTCGTCCACAGAGGGAACGTATACAGATAACCAAGGAATAGATTGGGACACCACTCTTTCCCCTTCAAGAACAACAGTACATGGGGGACGCAAAGGACGTTATCAGCAAACATCTAGGACCAATTTAGATTATACTACACTGTTCCCCAATTGGGGACCAATGATGATGCCCATAGCAGCAGCTCCTCCGGCTTTTGGAACTCGAATTCAAAATACCAATGCAAAAGAAGAAACAAAGGATACTCAGGATGTTAACTCAAACATAAGGCATTCAGAAAATTTACGAGAGAATTTGACAGAAAATCTTAATCAATATCCTGCACCATCCAGTGCTGTGAGAAATCCACTGAATGCACCTTATCACCCCTATCCACCAATGCTGTTTTATCCTCGACCCGATGAAAGATTGGAAGATTTACGCTATTCAATTCCAACTGAATCTGCAAACAGTGTGCATCCTTTGAGACTCCAAGACTTGAATGAAAACCAGAATGGTTCAGCTTCTTCTCCACCTCCATTTTATTATGGACTGCCAAATCCTCCCAGTGCCAGATTAGATGAACGCGTTCCATTTCCTTTTATGGGTTATCCTCAACATAATTTCTTTCTGCGTAACAGAGCTGATGGAAGGAATTTTGAAGGTCCAGTTCCATTTGCCCCTTATGCTTTTCCATATGGAATGTATCCTCCTCCTCCTCCTGCTGCAATACCTCCTAATGACGATGGGTCACAAATATATCCAGAAATTGACGTCTTCGTTCGACCACCTTACGTTGACAGAGAACCTGGATCTGATTCTTTAACAGCGGAAGAACTGCTCCCCGTTCTGATCCAAGTCCTGCATCTGAACCTATAGAACCTCCTACCAATCCACCACCTGTAGAGCCAATTCCATCAGAGTCACTGCCAAGAAGTTCCTTGCCAATTAATCCTTTTCCATTCGGATATTATCCACCAGGGTTAGCCCCTCCACTTCCTTTCCCTCAAAGCGAACTTCCACCACCAACTCTGCCTCCTCAAAGGTTTCCAGAAGCTCCAGCACCCCGTCAAGATAACGCACCACAAAATGTTTTAGCCCCTGCAGTGCCTCCAAATGCCTTTCCACAACTAGTACTTCCAAGTGCTTTGCCACCTGTAGTACCTCCCAGTGCTTTGACACCTGTGGTACCTCCAAGTGCTCTACCACCTCTTCCTCCAGCAGTGGCAGTAGACCGCATACCAGAAAGCTTGCCACTTCCCCCACCTTCTCCAGCAGATTTAGTACCACCACCTGAAGAAGCCGGTGTAATTCCTGGAGTACCATCTCCTCCTGAAGCCCTTCCTCCAGTCATCACTAGTGACCGTACTCCATATGAGTTTGGATTTGATATGAATGACGGAAAAGGTACTGATCAACATAGACAAGAAAGTGCAGATGAAGCAGGTGTCGTAACTGGAAGCTATGGATATAGAGACGTGTATGGTGTGTATCGACTAGTTAACTACATTGCGGATAAAAATGGTTTTAGGGCTTATGTGCAGAGCAATGAACCAGGAGTTGCTAATCCTGGAAGTGCCGATGTTGTAGTTATGGCAGAAAGACCGCCTCCCAGAACTGTCGCTGATAGCTTAAAACCTCCGCCACCGACAGCAGTTGAAGTACCAGATGATTTGTTGGTACAAGCTAGTGAATCAAAAGCTTAGCAAAAGAAACAAATAAACATTGATCAGAATTGGTTCAAATAAGAACTTATCTGATGTCTTCCTGAAATTATCTTACTTTTATTTACCATTACTTGCATTTCAAATCAGAGATTTAGCTGAATGTAGTACGAAATGTTCACAGTGTGTTGCTCTTTTTTTGCTAAGTACCTTTTATTCCTCATGTTTTTGTTTGCTTTTTTGTTACATAAATTTTGAACAAAGATTTTTATGAATAATTATTTGTAGTTTTATTTCTTTTGTTTGAAAAACATGATTTTGAGGTTTTCATTAAATTAATTTGTGAATAATTTTTAAGAAATTTTTTACGATTTTCTAAGACCATATAAACAATGTTGCTTTCGTATAGAAGTAATTTAATTTTTTTATATACTTAATACTTTAAATTAAATCTTAAATTTGCTTTAAAAAAAAAAGGAGGAGGAAGGATGTTTCGTAATCTGCTTGTTACAATTCATACAGAAATGAAAATAAGAAAAAAGTTTTGTATTCAGAATTTATTTTTAAACAAAACTAAATTTAAAATTTCTTCTAAAATTCTGAGTATAAATATTTTCTTCTATTATTTAGAAAGGAATAAATTGTAAGCAACTGTATGAAATTTAAAATATATGCTTTCCAGATTTATGAATAAGATTTTTAACGAATGATTTTAAAAAAATGTTTCGAAAAGGAATAAGTGTATACACAAATGTATAGAAATTTAAAATTTTTGAATTACATTCTCTTATACATTAGACTATAAGGAATTACTTCTATCTATAAGTCTTAAGTGCCATGGAAAATGTTTTTTAAACTTGAGTAGTTTATTTCCAAAAGTCAAAATTAAAATGCATGCTATTTTCAAGCTACTATATGTTTGTTTTAATCTCATTTCAAGAAAATTTGAAAATCTGTATGTGTGTGTCTCCTAAAATTTTTTGACGATATATTTTAACTATATAAGTTACAAAAAAAAATCCTTTAAAAAATTCATGATGGAATACAACTATTTACATTTTATTTATTTGATGTTGATTATCGTCTTTATTTTAAACAACATATCTGTCTTTATTTTAAACAACATATCTGTCTTTATTTTTAAACAACATATCTGTCTTTATTTTAAACAACATAGCTGTCTTTATTTTAGTTTAGAAACATTTGCATAGATGGCAGCACGAAAACTAAGTTGACTCAATCATAATCATTTCCTTTTCTTTCAAGAGATGGCAGCAGATGACAAGTTAGGTTAAGAAGCTCAAACTACAGGTGCTATAAAATGTTTTACATATTTTATAAAAGAAATTGGAATAGTATAAAAATGGCAAAGTGTTATATTATTTTCATTACAATCAGAAAAGTAGATATGCTTCAAACTCACATCCTCGTGTTGCCTGTTATGTAACATTCCATTTCCTCTCTTGAATTGCACATTTATTTCTTGATTTGTTGCAAACGCACGTGAAAGCTAATTAATGTATACATAGTATCTTATTAAAAAAAAAGTTACCACATTAAAAAAAGGTCACTATCCTTCAGCATTTTATACAAATTGAGCTCTGATTTTAAAAAAATTCCGAGATTACAGAATAAGCAATTACTTTTTCATTTTTATTCCATTTAAGCGTTTTAATTTAATTATTATTCTTATTGATATAATATTAAACATAATTACTGTAAAATTTTTGCACTAAAATTGAATTTAAATAAGTGATTTAATGGAATTCAATAAAGTATTTTTTAGGTATTAAAGTAAGATAACTTAAATTCAATTTTAGAACAAAATTTTTTTTAAAAAAAAGAAAGGGAAAACTTCTAAAAAGTAACAAAGCATTTTTTAGTTAATGAAGGTTTATTTGAATGCATACAACATTCTGGAATTATTTTAATTATAAGAGGAGAAAAATACATCGTTTGCATAATGAAATATTTGGGCCTTACCATGAACCATTATGCAAATGCATACAACATTCTAGAATTATTTTAATTATAAGAGGAGAAAAATGCATCGTTTGCATAATGAAATATTTGGGCCTTACCATGAACCATTATGCAATTCTTGTGTATGTTGCACTTCAAATTAGAAACAAAATATCTTGTTTTCTATTTCTTATAGAAAGTTTCAGTATGGAACCAAATGCCTACTTAAATTTAAAAGACGAAAATTTGCCTCATATATTCTTCGAATATATTATATATATATATACATCTATTGATGACGATTGATTATAAATTTAGTAGTATAAAAATTGAAAAAATGCATGTTATGTTATTCAAAAATGACTAAAACAACAGGGATTGCCTTTACAATAAAATACGTTTTATTCTTTCAAAACAATAATTAAATTATAAAAGATGCTGTACATAAATAATGACATGGTATTTTAATACCTTCTTTCAAATATAAAAAAAATTCTCGGTTTGTATGAAATTTCGAATTTTCTTTCGTCTTATCTTAATGAAAATTATTTTAATTTATTAATATTTTATACAAGTAAATATTCCTTGATTTTCAAAAATGCATTAAAACAGATATGAATTTCATAAAAAAAAAACGAAAAGAAGACGGGATAAAACACGCAGCTTAAAATTAAATGAATGCTTTATTAGGTGTAATAAATTCTGAATAATAATTATTTTTTGTAAAATCGCTTAAATTCTCATTAAATTTGTCAGTACCTTTGATGGTATTGTATTAGTTTTTATATAAATTAAGCAAATGTACTTTAAGAACTTAACTTGTAAAATGAAACTACCTTCATAGCATTTAAGAAATATTTATATAGAAAGATTAAAATAATCAAAATAATAAAAAAATGGATAACCTAAATAAATGGTTTTAAAATAAGTGACTAATTTAAATCATTAACCTTGAGGGAAACGGATTAAAAATCATTTCAAATCTGTGTTCAAATCGTTACTCCTATTGAACTAAATATTTTACCAATCATCATTAGAAAGCATGTCATAATATCATATATTTTAAAGGTTTTACCTCGAGAAACATTAAGCTTTAATCAAAACTCGATGTAAGTAGAAAATTTAGAATAATTGAACAACAGTTTTTGGGTAAAGAGTTTAGTTCTTATTTTACTCAACAGATGGCAGTACATTTTTGTCGGATCACAAAATCGTGCTTTCAGAAGTTCATATGTCTCTACGTAAAAAATTAAACACAAAAATTATACCTATTATGTTGCATTCATTCTTGTGAAATAAAATTAATTCTTCAGTTGTGTTTTTCTATTGATCTTTACAGAAAAGTAGAGAGATAGATAATTAATACTTTTTTTGTGAAAAATAATAAATACATTCGCAGAATTTTATTCGATTTTAAAATATTCTCACGAGGAAATAATTGAGGTTGTACAAGTGCTGTCAGCTTGGAAAAAGTAGAATTTCTTGTTAAGTACATAGACCACAGAGTTATTTAATTTAATCGTTGTTCATGTAAAGTAATATGAGTTTAATTATGCAATAAATAATAGGATAAGCAACACTCTTCAAACAGAAGGGAAACAAAACCATGGTTGATAATGCCCTAATAGGAAGAAATACAGAAATGACATTACAAACAATTTTTGTGATATTATTTAATACTTTTATCAACTAGTTATTTTTTAAAAAGAAAAATCCAATGCTTTTAAAAATATTCTTTCAAATTTTTGCCAGCTTTTCTAAAATGTATAATTACAATAAATGCATGGTTATGGACATTATGATACCAAAGATACTTTAAGAAAATGTAAAATTTATGAAGCTCTGTACTTCTATAAAAATAATAAGTATGTATTTCACACTTACTGAGAAATCTATAGGTACCACTGAAGCCAGTGCTATTTGTCCTCCTCCAATCCGTGTGAAACTCAAATATGAGTGCAGGACCTGAAGAATAATGAGTTTGTTCAATGTCCATGATTTTACCACATAAAATGGAATTATACGACGTTTTTTCATTAACTGATGGTTCATCGAGATGAAGGAAGAGTTTTACGAAGTCACCAAAGACACACCTGAAACGAAAGAAAAAAATATTCAAGCTATAAAGAAACGAAAACAACATTAACGTCCATTAAACTTAGAATATAAGCATACAACATGCATGCTGTCAACAATGTTTGAAATCATAGATTTTTTAAATAATGTGTACGATATGTTATTAATTTAATATTTACATTTTAATAGTTTGATTTTAAAGCTAAATTAGTAATGATTTATTTGCATTTTTATCGCATCAAAAATTTTAAAAAATGAGCATTTTTATATTAATAGTTTTTTTATTTTATTGTAATACTCATACGTTTAAACATAATAGTTCTTAAAAACAGAGAGAAATTATGCTCTTTTTTTATGGAATTTCATTTTTATGAACTTTGTTTTTTTGATGGGTGAATTGCAACACCCCTTTGTGAATTTAGGATGTTTGTTAAAAATTTTGAGAGGTCTGCTTAGAATCTGATTGGGTATCTCCTTTAAGAATAATGAGTCTAAAAAATGTTTGTTCAACAAGAATTCATATATATAATATTCACTCATTATAAGCAATTATGATGCTATATAAAATATCCTTAGTTTGTTTTTCCCCCGCACCTTGAAAATATCATTCTCATAAAATTCCTGCTGAATATAATACTTTTATAAATTGTATTATTTTTTCTCACTATATATAAAATAATGGTATTCGTGATTCTGTAATAAATTTATTTATACAGAAGGTATAGTTAGTAAAAAGGGGTCACAAAAGTTGAATTTAATTGAAAAGGGTTCACAGAAAGTGATTTGTCTAAGGGGTCCTCCCCTACCTTCCAGCGCTTTCTAGAAAAATCCGCTAACGTCATAACTGTGTTATTATAGATTTCTCCAGTAATTTCCAGAAGCATCCATATGGACATCGTCGCTAAAAATGGTCACATAAGATGCCAACTTGTCTGTATTGCCAATAGTTTGCCAAGTTATCATTGAAATGCCATTATGGCCAAGGGATATTACAATTTTTATTATTAAATAAATACAACAGAAAGCAATTTTAACATATTTAACGTCCAGAAATAAATTATTTAAACTCTGTTAAGATGAAACAATAATTATACAATAAGATAAAACATAAATTACACAAAATTTGCTCTCTATATTTAAAAAAAATGTTTTTCGTGACGCTGTAATAAATTTATTTATACATGAGGTACAGTTATTAAAAATGGGTCGTAAAAAGTTGAATTTAACTGAAGAGGAGAACGAAGAATGAATATCTAGGAAAAAAGAACGAATAAAAAATTAAAATGTGGATATGAAGACTTGAAATTTACTTCTTTCCTGCGTACAATATATTGAAAAAAATAGAACTAAATAATATACGTAGATTATACTTTTACAATTTGAGCAATGAGTATGAACAGCTGTTTAATTTGTACATAGGTGATTGGGGTGACAAGGGTACACCCTCCCCCTAATTTGTATCAACATATTATTTAATTTAGCAAAATAGGTAAATTAACGACATGATAAATCTATGATTCGATAAATTAGTGGGTTTTCTGAAATTAAAAATATTTATTGCGACCGTAGTTTTTTCAACTCATCAACTGATCATTGAAAATGGCATGCAGAGAGAAATATTTCACACAGCTATACAAATTATGAATATCAAGTCAAATATTAACAAAGACCCTTTTCTAATCGGAATAATGTGTAATTGGATGGTAATAAAAATGTTTGATCTGTCAATATAAATGCGTGACTTTGAGAATAATTCGAAAATTAACTGAAAGTGTTGTTTTATCATATCTTGAAAGAGTAAAAAGATTTAGAATTAATATAATATTGATAGTTGTGTAAAGTTTACCTTGCATCAATTAAATACTTCAAACCAAAAAAGGTACTCATGCTTGTGACATGATGGTACAAAAAGCGAGCCGGCTTTGATATTATTACGGGCCGCATGACAGAAGGTCATGGTTTGATATCCTTATTCCACTGCATTGATCTTTCTTTACATTTTTTTGAATAATAGCTTTAAAAATACGCTTAAAAATATATATAAATAATAAAAAAGTATAATATATGAGTAAATATATTATTTTTAAGAGTATGTATATTACGATGTATGTGTGGTTGAATGGTTTCTTCAATCGCGTAAACTTCGCATTTAACTATTTTTCTGTTGCATATAGGGATTGCAATATCGGACCAAAAGTTCAATACCGGTGTTCGGTATTTCTTAGATCTTAATACCGGGATACCGGTTTTAATGCCGGTAGTAGAAATTTTAGAAAAAGAAAGAAAACACAGATGTGTTTCTTTTTTATTTACTAATTTTACTAGAGAGTGTAAATATCACAAAAGATAATTTGTAACTTATAAACTATAACAGCATATAAAAAAAATCACAAAAAAGTGTAAACATCACTATTCAGTCTGTGGTACTATTACAAGTATTTGAAATGTGATCTTAAAAAACATAATGCATCTATTGTACTGTTATTAAGCCTGGGGAGTAATTTTATAGAAAAATTACCAGCTGTCGAAAATGCTCTTTTGGAATCTACGCTAGTTGGTGGTACTGTTAACGATGCGTGATAACTTTTTCCAAGTACTTTCCTCTAAATCCCTCATATTTTCAAATAAATCGATTTCTCTTCGGATGGTTTTGAATATAGATGATTTCTGTATTGTATTTTGGTATGCTGATTTTTTTTACTATCGCTAATTCTAATTTTTGTTTAAGAGAAAATTTCTTTTCACTATTGACATTACTGTCATTATCATCTTAGATAACAGTACCGAATTCTTCTGAATACGAATAGGTATATGGGGGAAAAAACTAAGAAAACGTACAGTCAACTTAATCAAATTTGAATTGGTTAGTCTCTTTTCTTCTTTTTAAGTTTAATTTTTAAAATCATTATCATTATGTAAATACCGTAAGACATTTTCTATTTCGGAGACAATTTTAACAAAATTCTAGTAAATATTGAAAAACTGGTATTTAAACTTGTGAATACCGGAATTATAAAATTATACAAATGGCTCAAAATACCGATATTTGGTATTGCAATCCCTAGTTGCATATCTTAAATGAAGTAGATTATTTAAGTAGATTCAAATGCGTAAATGCAGTTTTTTTCTTGCATAAAATTATTCTTTTTTTTAACAAAATTCTGTAGTATATTGTTTTTCATTCGTTTTCGAGTATTCATTAGTTTTTCTTTAACTTCTTACGACGTAACTGGGTTGCTCGTTCACCGTACGAACATCGATATTTTCTTCTTTTTATCTTTGATTTGAGCACATTTTAAATTTTTATATGAGATTATTTTAAGAGATGTGGTTTGTGTGTGTGTGTCCATGGTACTGAAATACTTTTCATGAGGGATATTTTTTGAGGTGACGGCTGGAGTTTTTCATTGAATTTAGGGATTTAGATTTTTGAAAATATTCGATAAAAAATGACGAAGGGCAAGGCAATATACAATCCGTTGCTTGAGAAGAAATGACAATGGAAAGATAATAAAAAACCCCGATATTATCTCTGATCCCATTGCAATGTAAGACTTAGTATTACACCATGCTTCAACTTGTGCTTACACACACACACACACACACACACACACACACACACACACACACACACACACACACACACACACACACACACACACACACACACACACACACACACACACACACACACACACACACACACACACACACACACACACACACATACACACACACACACACACACACACACACACACATATATATATATAAACGTACAAAAAATCCTCAACCGTTTGAAAAAGAGGTACAAACATAATTTTTTTTGTAAGTATGAGATTAATTATATTTTAAGGTACATGAACATTATTCATAACATTCAAACTGTACTTATAAAAAGCTAACATTCCACAATTATAAAATGAATAATAGTGTAAATATTTGAAAATGGAAAATTGAAAGAAATTTCTTTCCTTTTCGCATTCTGTTAAGTATTTTTCTTTGTTATATGTAATAAAAATGTGCCTTTTTTGGAATAGTTTGGGCAAAATATCTGACCGTTAAGGAGTAATAGTTTAAACTAGTTTTGTGCATCTCAGATCAAAGTCATTTTTATTTCTCAAAAAAAAAAAATTATTTTTTACTAAATCATGCCAGAGTTTAAGAATATTTTGGCCTTTTTCTTGAGAATGCAACTGATCAATGAGATTATGTACTTACTCAAGATTCGTTTTCTGCAGGTCGAATTCATCGAAGCTGATCTCGACCATTTCGTCCTCTCCGCCAATAAATGTGTAGAGCAGGCAATCAATGTTATCGTCGTACGGAACTGGCCAGTTAGGTGATGTGAAGATGCCAAACTCTTTGGAGTAGGTATTGTCAAAAACTACACACTCGCAACCTGTAAATAAAGAAAAGATTCCCTATATTAAAACCGTATTTCTTACAAATGTTAGACAAAGTTTTTGATTTTTACTATTTATGGTCAGATAGTCATGAAAAATGATATGATTTATTTGTTCTGAAATGTTTGGCAGTCATCAACATACAAAACTCACTTAATTTTTTTTTAAATTGCAATTTTAGAAGAAGACGAAGAATCCTATTATGTTTGATGACTCAAGGGAAAGTCACAATCTTTATAATTATTAATTTTATAAAAAAGTATTATAACGATATTTCTTTTTTTCCATCTATCTCTGATATGTTATTATCAAGCTAGCTAGAACTATGAGCTTCTAAGTATCGAAACTGAGTTATGGTAAATAAAAAATCATAATATAAATGTTTTAAGTATTTAATGAAATAAATAAAATTTTGGAGAATACCTTTTAATTCTTTCTTTCAATCTATACAATAGTATTTCCCGGATTTAAAAAAAAGACAACAAAGGAAAACAATGTTTGTTGCTTTAAATTACATGTATCACTAAACTGATTTTTGAAATAATGTTAAAGGAAGTAAGCAAAAAAAAAATACTGTCCTTTTTTTGGATGTGCTCTTTCTAGAAATACTCAAATGCAAATTTTCAAGTGATTATTATCAATATTTCAAAAATTTTTCAACAATTAAGAATTCTCTCAGAAACTTTGAGAAGACAGACAATAACTTTTAATTGTTAAAGTTGTTCCACATATTGAAAATGGGAAAATGGTATGAGTAATCAGCAAATAATACAAGATGTAAATTTGCAAGTCTTAATGTAATTTAATGTGAAAAGTAATTTTTTAAATAAAACTTTTCCCATAAAAAGTTAATTGCCTTAATTATAAAATAAAAGTTTTTTTTAAGTAAAAGTATAGTAAAATAAAAGTACTTCAAATAAGCTGAAACATTACTTGCTAAAAATCTCAATAAAAGAAAAATTCTAATAGAATACTAATTAAATTTTACTAAACGAATTTATATTTCCTAACAGATAAGTATACATGAAAAAGAAGTTTAGTTTATCCAAACAAAATAATGTGCTAAAAGTATTCCGCTAAAGTACGAAAATGACATTCATGTCTTTTCTTTTTATTTTTTTCACAGAAGTCTGTACGGAATCTATTATTTTTAAATTCATGAATATGCATGTTCAGTATGCACTAGTTTCGAATAATTTGTTTTCTTCATTTTTCATATTCGTTTATATGAAATAATTTTTTTTGTCCTAATGAAAATTACGAATAATATAAAAGTATATATGTATGTGTTTCCATTAAAGCTTGAAAGCTGTTAATGTGTAGGTTACCTAGCTAATTTTCAGATTAACTGGTTTTATCCACTAAAGTGTGGAATCAAGAGCTTTCAGCATCTTAACTAGGTAATCTTCACATTAGTCGTGTGGTGTGTTTTCGTACTTTTAAAGTTCTAAATTTTGTTTCTCTCCTTTCCTTTCTGTTAAAAATTTTGATTGAGCGTTGACTCATCCAAGAATAGTTTATCCTCAACATTTAAAAACTAAGTGGCACAGACGGGTAAATGTATTTAATAAAAGACTATATTCATATGTTTCGCTAATTCATTAACTTAATTGTTATAATATGTTCAACCGTTTGATTCTTTGTACTATAGAGAATAAAGAAAATACACAACTTTTAGTTTACCAATATAAAAACGTTGCTATCGTTCCACCAAAGAAATTTTCGCTTGAGCGAGTGCCTAGTTGATAAAGTGCAGATTATCTAGGTAATTCGTAGATCACACCCAAATAGTTGTTGTTGTTGTTGTTCTCGTGTCCATGAATAAATGCAGTAGATATCATTAAATTCCGACCCAAATAGTTAGAGAAATGAATTAACTTTCAGCCTAGTTAATGTGCAGATTACCTAGTTAATCTGTAGAGTTTTTGATTTCTGCATATTATACTGATCTGTGGCAACATATGTATTTTGATTACTGTATCAATGGACCAAAAACCTAAGGATACGCTTAAAAGCTAAATAAATTGATACTTTTTGTGTTATATATTCATTGAAACTCTATATAACGAAAATCTAGTGAAAACGTTCTTCTAAAGATTAACAGTTCAATAATTGATGTATAGTAACTAAATACATTAATATATAATTAGAATATATATATATATATATATATATATATATATATATATATATATATATATATATCGTTAAATTTTTAAAAGGGATCTTTTACTTCCGTACGGCAATTTTATTTTAGATTATTAAAATCATTTATTCTACCTAATACTCGATGGACTCAAAGTCCTCATTATATATTACATCAACTGAAAAATTTATTTCCTAGGTTAATCTGCCATTACTAGATGTGAACTTAACAAAAAATAAAGCAATAACCAATCAAAATTAAAATACTAAGCATGCTAGCAATTCATAAAACTGCAATAATTTTTCTCTTAATTAAAATACTGAACGCAAGATCAATACACATCATGCATAGGAAAAGGAAGAAGAGAAAAAAATGTTTTTTACGATAGGAACCTATTTGTTTGCTCTATTACATACCTATTTAGTTGTTCATATTATCAGCTCATTATTTCATTTGGCATTTTACTTTTTTATTTAAACAGTTTATTCTTTTTCTCCGTAATAATATTCTTAATTTAATAAAATGGAAAAACTAATCGAAGGAATTTTTCGCTATATAAAGTTGAAAAAGTCAGCCATTCACTGTTCTTGTTATTTATTCATACAATATTAATCTGGAAGATATTTCATAAATGCTGCGAAGTATATTTAAAATAATAATGTTATTTTTATTTTGAAGGCTCAACGTGTGTTATTTAATTATTCATAACAGTTTTGCGTTAAAAGTGAAATTTATATTCAATACGGTAAACAAATATAGATTTTTTTTTTTTTTTTAAAAAAAAGGAGAAAAGATAAGCAATTAAGAAAAAAAATCTTACTGGAAAGTGATACTGTTAAATAGGCAAGAAATGAATCTTTAATGAAGAAATTCCTAAAAATAACAAGATATTGATGATAATATTGTCTTGTCGTCTAGTTCTAACATTTGTCTTGTACTATCTCAACAAATAGCTTCATTACTTTTTTTCAAATTTTCTTAATTTAAAACTACAGTTACGCATAAAACTGATTTCATCAAACGTTAATATAATTTCGAAGATCTTATTGATTACGAAACAATATGTTTATACAATAGTAGTTGTCTTTTTATTGTAAGGATTTAAGTGAGTATTGCAGAGAAAAATGCCTGCGAATTGAGTCTTGAAAATTAATTTTAAATAAATAAATGTGCTTTTTGTATTGTTATTCATTTTGTATAAATAGTGCAAATAATTTTTATTTAGATACGTAATACATTTATATTACTCTATGTTATATTTATTTTAATATTCGCAAGCAACGCCGCCCCCTTACTTTATAATGGCGATTCAACGGGAACTTAGCCTTAGAGCCAAGTTGACAACATTTTTAGCGACCATTTTCGACCAGTTCGGGACCCTATGGATTCTTCTAGAAATTAGTGGAGAAATTACACTAATGTCACAATATATGACACAAGTGGATCTTTCTCGAAGGATCCGCCGGGTTTATAAATAGAGAGATGCTCACCGAAACGAGTCACTCTTGTTTCAACAAGCGATTAGTGAGTATTGTTTTGACTAGTGATTAGTAAACTTGCCTTGTCCGTGATTACTGATTAGGTCGACTGTTCTTGTGAATAAAATAATCTTTTACACATGTGAATTTTAGACTGATAATTATGCCTGAATGCTGCTGAAGGTGCAAAGGTTTTCTGGTATGTACTCTGTGAATTTTGCTGTTGAATCTTGTATTTCAAGGGCTGTTTCTCTTAAAGGATTATCTTGTTCTTTGCGACTGATTTGCATAAAATCCTCGAATCGCGATCAGCGTAACAGCATCAATTATAACTGTACTAAAATTCCAAAATTAAATTAGCAAAACGTTTTTTTTAACTACCTTTTATGAAATGCATATTCTTGATACAATTAGAAACAATTTAATTTTTTTTTATTCTAAAAAAGTCTGATGAGGAAAAAGAAAAAAAAAAATAGCATTCTTTTTATATGTGATAATATAAATTTAAATTTAAAAAGTCATTAATATCCCTTGAGTCATTAATATCCTCCTCCTACCACCTCGAACATAAAACGCAGAGTGCATACGTATTTTAATCTAATTAATGGAAATTAATGCAATTGCATTTCCATTTGTATCCCATTGTCGCAAAAAAAAGGTTGGCAAATTTAAAAATTTTATTTATGAAATATATTGAAAAAAAAATCGCTGAACATGAAAAATTATAAAGTCAGGTAAAAATATAAAGATGAAAAAAATATATATATAATTCTTAAAATAATTACTTTTTATTTTGTTATGATACTTAAATGCTTCATAATACAAGAGAGGGGCTTGGGGATTGAAACTCCTCGCATAAATTTAAAGGTTATTAATTTTTAGCATCACTTTCGTCTTTTTTTTAAAAAAATACACGTACTTTTCCCACGAAAGTTAGTTTGTGTTCACCGCTGTGAATGGGACTTCATGATAATAGAATACCATGAATTTTAGATTAATTCATAAAATAATAATAAATAATGCATTTTTAAATATTATATCAGAAAAACCCAAGAAAACTTACTTCCAACAAAATAAAAAGGGTATTTTAGAAGGAAGGGAGTGTGATATAAGAGTTTGGGAATACTGTGCAATGGATGTTAAATTTTGATTAGATTCGTATACTTAAGATTAAATCCTTTAAAATTGTAAAAAATTATAACAAATTTTCCCGATTTTATTAAATATGCAATTTAATATTGATGATCGAAATACACATTATTATTGTAATTAAAATGTAAAAGAATTACAAATTATACAGCTGTAATTTCTTGAATTTGTTAATAAAAATATTCCTTTACATTAATAGATAAATAATTTTAAATACAATAGTAAAAATAATGAGAATTCTTTTATTATGACGAATTGAAAACACGTGACATTTCCATTAATATATAAGAAAATTCCTCGTGTTTCTTAATGAATCACTTTTTTAACCCATAATATCTCGTTGTTATCATAATATAAAGCTGCTCGAGTATTAATTTGTATTTCATAATAATAATAATTATTATACATACATCATACATACATATATATATATATATATATATATACGTTCACATAAACAGTATACGTCAATGCTTCGAGTAATTGCGTGTACACGCAAGAAGTGCAAGAAGTGAAGCCCTTTACTACAGCAATTTTTATGAGCCAGTGGTCATATATGCGCTATATATGTTTGTTTGTTTTTATGTATTTATTAGTTTATTAATAATAATAATAATATTATTATTTTACTTATTTATTATTATTATTATTTGCAACAACGCGATAGAGAGAAAAAAACTTTTCTTCTTATTAATTTATTTATAATCAAACGAAAAATTAATGATTTTATAAATGAAAAATTTAAATTATTTTTATTGTATTGCATCTTATTCAGGAAGCTTTTGTAAAATTATAAAAACATCGTCGAATGCTTCTGAAATCAGCTAGTGTGCAAAAGGAATAATTTTTATACCCCATAAATGTAAAAATTTTGTTCATTCAATTTCAAAGATAAGGTTTGAGTTCGTTATTCACAAAACATAAATTCTTATATATAATTATACCAATATTACTAGTCGCTCTTTTGCTTGAAATTATATAAGTTACTGATGTAATGTTTTTATATCACACAAGCATAAAATCTGTTCTAAAGGAATTAATATATTTTACCCAGTAGATGGCGCCACGATATGTATCAAAGTTTCTGTAAAGTTTTACATCTAAAATGAGTAAGAAAGGGAAGTTCATGGTTCATTTCATGGAAGTTCATTTACTTGTTTATTAAATTTTCGGAAGTCATATTTCCCCTGACTGAACTAATATTATTACTGCAAATTTATTAGCATTCAAAATCTGAAATTGTATTGAAAAAACGGTGTAGTGAGTGATTAAGTATTTGCAATGCTTTTTAAAACTACAATTAAGAAATATTTTTTTAAGTCTTTCTATCTATACGATTTATATACTTCCAAATGAAAATTTTAAATTACTTTGGAGTTTATATCAAGAATACTACGAACAATTAAACAAATATTTAAACATTTAAAACATAAATTTACTTTTTATTGTATGATTACATGCTTAATACTGCATTCAAAACGTAGTCAATTAACAATTAATTTCCAGGTAAATTATTAGTTTTGAGACACTTCCACTTCAAATAAACTTTTTCCTGTTACTTTCAATTATTATTACTAATATTTAAAGAAATTGTAGTAAAATTCTTCAAAAGCATTTAATTTGAATTAACATCTAAAAATTATGTAATTCATATAAAAGTATTCTGTAATCATTTTAGGAGCATGTCACTTAAATGAAAATATTTTCAACTATATCAAATGTATGTTATTTTAAGTAAAATATTTTAGATTCTTTCAAAAGCAAAGAGAACTTGTCCTCCAATTACTTCTTTCGTTTTACTAATTGTAACTTTTAATTAACATATTTTTATAACGGAATACATGAACGTCGTTATGTGAAACCCCTTGTAACAGCTCGATTTATGTATGCTCGAGTAAGATATCAATTATAAAAGACAATTTTAAATAGATTTAATTTACAAAATACAATTGTGTGTGTGTGATAAGATTTAATTATTAAAAATAAAAAAAATTTGATCGTCGTGTGCTTTCTTTTTAGTGAATGCTGAATGATCAAACAATTAATTGTATTCACATACACTTGATCCTTAAACTGTGTCTAATTTAATATTTTGACTCATTATTTTATTTTATTATATTTATTTTCATACAGCATTTAACGAGCACCTAACATAACGCGTGATTCACATAACGAGCAAAGTAAATTTTTAAAAATGATTCGCTTAATGAGCAGCGTTTCACATAACGAGTTTAAATGCTTGACGAGGGTATAGCGGCAAAGCCTTTCTTTTCCGCTATATACTCGTCATGTCATTTTTCTAAGAAAAGTATCATAGAAAACAATTTAGATATCAAGTGTAGGAAGGAAAGGGAAACTGGAAAAATCATAAGATTTCCATATTTTTTGCATTCTTGGGAACAACATGGGGCCGAAATAATTTGAGGTAGCTAATTTTGACTTGACTATGGATTTCAACTTCCGATATAAATTTTAGCTGTCCGCACAGTCACAATTTTTCTATCACCCCCCCCGAATTTCTTGGAAGGAGAAATGTCCGTCTAAGCCCCCAACATTGGGGTAAATGTGTAATAAGAGAAGCAATGAGATGCCCACACGTTAGGTTGAGGAGAATTTTTGCAGCTTGTCGTAGGAAAAGCGATTTTTCAAAACATACTTAAAATTTTAACTAAACGCCTAATAACTTCGTTACTTATAAAAATAATCTCACGGAACATTTTTTTCCAAGTGTCAAATGTTGTTATAAATATTTTGTTAAAAGATTGAAAATATTGCTTAAAAACTACGGATTTTAAAAAAAAGCTTGTGTTTTTCATCTTATACCCTTTTTACAATAAATATTTGTGCAATTTTTTTCCTTACATTTTTTGTTTAAAAATTACAGTTATTTGTTATCTATGTGGGAAATTTGGAAAGTATATTTCAAAATTAAGCCTTCAAAAAAAAAATAATAATAAAAACTTAAAACAAAATTCGCAAACGACGTTTACTATCGTTTTAGAGTAATTGGCGTCGGAAACCTGTTTTCGAGCCAAGCGGCATTTCACGCCTTAGCTCTTTTGACAAAGAAGTTTTCTAAACAAAATCACCAAAGAGTATTTAATACTATTTTGGCGCGTTGAATAGCAAAGTAATGAATGGGAGTTATAAGTGCCTCGAGATGCACTTTGCCTAACGGTAAACCCATTGTCGTCACAGTGTATATTTCTGTCAATCAGAATGTTACTGACATTATAGATTATATCCCCTAGACCAGTGTTCCGCAACCCCTGGTCCGCGGAGCAAATACTACCGGTCCCCACAAGAAAATTAAATTATTTCTCTTTCATTTACTGTGGTATATTTTTCTTAGGTTTGGGCTATTTTTTTTATGAAAATCACTTAATATTCCTTGTTAAAAATCACTTTATATTCATTTTTTGGTGTAGCTTTATTTTATTCAGAAGTCACGATTAAATACAATTAAATTAAAATTATTAAATCATAACAGTCTAAAATATAAACAATCAACATCCTCCCCCTCAGCGGGCTGTGGTAAAATGAACAAACGTTGGCCGGTCCGCAGCGATAAAAAGGTTGCGGAACACTGCCCTAGACATTATTATCATGTACAAAAGGTGGCTCTAAACTACTGGGGAAACAGTATCATGTATTTTCCCTCGTACTTGGTGGCGATTTAAATATTGATTTCAATAAAGATGAGGGATTGAGATTAGTACAATTTTTAAAATCATAGCTTAATTTGGATTTTGTTGCTCGTAAAGCATTCGGGACGACTATGTATGGTACAACCATTGATGTGATGTTTTCACGATTCGTAAATCACTTATCTACTGAAGTTCATGTATCCCACTTTAATTACTACAAGCCTTTTGTCACAGTGATTAATAATGGCGAGATAAGGTATTAATACTCACAGTGATATGAACAGAGAAGTAAATCAACCTTCTTAACAATGTACTTATGTACTATGAGTAGCATATATTTATGTAACGTAATTGATGTATATTATTTTATATATATATATATTATTATACCGAATCAATATGAAAAATGTGAATAGAATAAAGAAAATACAGGCATGGTTTTAATATTATACAGCGCCGGCTTAAGCTCATTTCGGGCCCTGGGGGCAGAAGATCTACAGGCCCCCTTGGCACTGGTGAATCGAAATTTATAACCAGAAAATCTGGTTAAATCTAACTTGTCCGGACCCTTCCGAGCCCTCGGGTGGCCAATGGATAAACTGGCACTGGGTGCGTTTATTTACCTTGTTTGCCTCGACAACCTTACTCAAGGAGTAAACTGCAGTCGTGCGTCGGAGCCGACACGCACAGTTTTTGTATCTTTCGCCGGGAATATATCTCAGCATAAATTTTGGAATTTAAATGTATCTTTATTTTATATAATTTTTTTATTGGTATCCGTTAAAAATAACTTGCTCTTAAATTTTTCTGAATTTTGATGTATTCCCGGGAATGGAAAAAACCGGGAAATCAGAAACCCTAAGAGAAACTCGAAACCGAACCGAATGTCAAAATGCAAAGGAATAGGCTGACCCTATCTAGCTGGGAATGAGGAGGTAATCTGAAACTAAAAGGGGAAAACAAGGAATGAGTGAAATTTGCAAGAATTACACAACAACCGGCTGGGTAATTTAAGGATGGGCTTATAAAAGTGCTGTGGTAATTTCAAAGGGAGGGACTATTTACTATCAAAGAATTCATATACGAGGGGCATAAGTCTTGGCAATTATTTTTTTTCTTTTATATATGTTAATGGATCACAAACGTATATGTGTCGTATGGAAGTTCTGCAGCCTTAGTATGTATACAAAATAACAGATGGCTCTGTGATTTCTGGTAGTAGCGCAGAGAGGGCTGTGAAATCAGTCAGTTGGTGAGTGTCGTGTGATGGAAGCATCCATGTTGAGCAGCGTTCTTACATCAAAATAGCCGTTCTCCTAGGGAAAAAGGCGATGGAATATCACAGTGAATTAGGGGAAGTCCATGGAAATAATGCTTTACCATACCGAACAGTAGCACGGTGGGTGTACTGTGTTGTCATTCTTTTGCACCGTGAACACCCTATTGCCCTGTATACTACCGTAATAAATTAGAGTGTTACGATATTTCAGTGCTATTCATTGTCTACACATGTAGTTAACATCTTGTCCTTTCGTCTGTATATGTCACATTTTCCAACCGGACTGGTATCTTCAAGGGAAAAAAAACAGTTTTGCCATGACTTTTGTCCCAACCCTCATATTTTCTTTGTGTTTCACAAAAAATGAAAACCTCTGTCTGAAGAGGAGGAGATAACAGAAAAGCCATTTCTAGCTCAATTAGAGAATTGTTAAATGCGCAGGAAATTTTCGCATCGTACATTGAGAGAAGCATCTATTAAATGACAGTACTGTGTGTGTCACATTTTCATCATGTTTTGAAGGGTCGGTGAAAACAAAACTCTCTGGAAAGCTTTTGAATTAAAAATAATTAGATATGAATTGTATGTGTAAGTAACGAACTTTTATTTTATGAACATTTTACATTTTTGTTTTTCACTAATGGGATTTCCATGCAAGGTTGGTGCATTCGGTGAAATAAAAAAAGATCAATATAAAACGCAATTCCTTATTTAATTTTTTGAGGGGGGGGAGAGGACATAGAGGGTATTGCTATGGGTAACATTGATTTGTGTCAAAAGAGTATTACGTTTAACAAGTGTTTTACATCACAAATAAAATTATGAGATGAATTAAGATCGCTAAGCTACTGTTTTTCAAAATTAAGATATAAAGGGAAAACACTTTTTTTCCAGTGAATAAAAACATATTGCTTAAGAAATACATCTTCTATTGTAAAGAAACATAGAAAATAAAAATTTTGCTTACAAATATACATATCCCTCCTTATTAATGACATTTCACAAGCTTTACCTACAATATTTATATTAAATAAAGTGAATACGGAACTTTTAAGGGGGGAAATCTAAATAATTTTTATTTCTAATTCGTGTGCTTACAATTATCTTTTTGACGATAATTATATATTTCATGAAGTAATTAAAAGGAGTGGGAGAGAATATTAAAGTCGAAATATATTCAGCTACTCAAGGGCTTTTAGAGACGGATTTTGTAATTTTAACCGTGGTTAAGGGATGAAGATGACATTTGATCTGGCACCCCCTCTCCTAACGTCCACACTAACGGGAAGACGTTTGAGCCTCGACAGATTTAACTTGCAATGCCTCCCTACACGACGGGTCTTCAACGGTACTAGGCTCGAATTCGTAACATACCGGTCACGAGACCGTTATCTTGAATACTAGGCTACTGTGGCCACGAAGTAATTAAAGAGTAACACGCATTAGTAAAAGTAATAAGTAATAATAAGCATTAGTAAAAGTAGCAAGTATTAACAGGCATTGATAAAAGTAACAAATATTAACATTCTCATTCTAAACCTTTATATTTTATAATGACTCTGAAAGAAACAAGCAGTTTACGCTTGAATAAATTGACGAATTAAGGCTTAAACAAATATAACATAGTAAGATAGTGGCGAATTTGTCGACAGGATTATTATATTGAATAGTATTGCCAAAAAAATAAAGAGAGAAAAATTAAGAAATAATAAAAATAAAGATCTGACTTACATATCTTCCAATATTTCTATTATATAGTAAAAACTACTATATTTTATCCTTACCCATTCTCCTTATAAATACATTGTAATACATACTATTCATACAAAGTTAAGCCTAGTTTTTATTTTCGACCTTTAGAAAAGTTGGGCAAGAATGTTGTTCATCGGTTTCAAACATTGCCTAAGGAAATTCACCTCTTGTTCTTTTTCTTTAAAAATGTGATCCGTTAACAAATATATCACTGGCAATGAATCAAAATATTCATTTGTAAAGATATGGCATATGTCATTGCTGTCAAGAATCAAATTACTCTGTAATTTACACCTGTAAAAATTTGATTTTATTACGATTGTTACATGTAATATGAATATTTATTTTGAGAGATCGTTTTTTCCCCGTGTGTGTGTTTCATTTCTTTTGAATTCCCAAATAATATTTTTAATTTAGGCACTTTTGCCTAATACAAACATGAAATTGGCTTATTCTTCAGACACCGAAAATTCTCCAATGTCAATATCATGTTCGAACTTTGTTGCCACATATAGAGTAACATATTTAACATATTACTCAGCTTATTCTTTCTTAGTAAGACACATTCATCAAAATGTCACGTCCAATATTTTAACGCCAAGTTGAATTTTAACCGGGCTTTTGAGCAGAATGGTTTGTTTTCACGATTTTAAATCCGCAATATAAGCAATATTTCATACATTACAGCTTCGTAAGTAATATCTATCTTATTCTTATTGAAAAAGTATACTAAACTTAAATCTTATTTCCAATATCACCCGATTTTTTTTTTCGAGGAGTCAAGAACTTTTTTTATTTTATTTTATCCCAATATATATTTTCCAATTATATTACTTTATTTAAAAGTATTTTGTTAGTATTTTCTCACATTAAAACCTTTATTTTACTACGATAGATGAAAACGTATCTAAAAAAACTATAAAATCTATGAAATAATTATTAATTTTGTATTACATCTTTAAATAAAACTATAAATATTCGCTAGCCTTCTACGGTCGTCAATTATAAGTTAATTTAAGAGAACCAGGACATCATATACTTTGAAAAATGTATTTTTCAATTTTAATTCTAAAAAAATAGCGCGATTTTTCTGATTCTAAAATTGTATTATACTTATATGTTTGTTAATAAAATAGCCCTAAAATATGAAAAATAAGAATATAAACAAATGACCACGCCCCTTTTCACACTTATTAAATGTGTAATTTCTCCTGTGTTTGAACAATATAAACTTTTAACTTTTTTTTCATTTGAATGAATAATAAATATATCTAAACAGGATACATGTGCATATAGAGAATAAAATATGTATTGGTATATAATGTGTAATTTTTTAATAAATAGATTTATATGTACAAATAAAAAGTAAGATTTTCAAAATTTTAAGGTTTTATGATTATTTCAAAGAAATTATGCAATTAATTCATTAAAAAACTGGTTCATTATGTTTGATATGTTGCTTTATATAGATGTATAAAAAGTTTTGTATATTTAAGAAATATTTTTGTAAGGAATGGTACCTACATGAATGTATTACAAGATCTCGAAAATTATGTTCATGTTGACTAAAATAAAGGGGAAAAACATATTAATTTAAAATTACTTTTGTAACTCTAGAAAATGATTAAGCATTATTATTAGGCATATAAAAATAGGCAAAAAAATACTAAACCAGTATATAATATGTAAAAACATTATTTTTTTTTAGTTTTTTTCACTTTTTCTCAACAGCATATTTTTTGCATTAAGGTACATTTTTCAAAAACAATATTGCACTATATGATTCCAGATTATTTGTACTTCTATACAAAGGTGTCTTTTGCATATAGTGAACCTAATTTTTCTCCTATTAAAATAGTGTTGATTTTTTTAAAAATGGCTTTATGCATAAAAAAAGCAGAAAAATAAAAATTATCCAAATTTCAAAGTTTCATAATTTGTTTACAGAAACTATACTAAAATTTTACTAAAAAAATAGGTTCACTGTATTTTGTGTCTTGTTTTATATATGTGTAAAATATATTTTGCCTAAAAAAATACTTTTTTAAAAAATGGTACCTAAACATAAGTATATATTATGAGTTCTCAAAATTTTTGTATTACTGAAATCAAGTTGAAAAAAAAACTTTTAAACTAAAAAGTTACTTTTACTGTTCAACAGAATAATTGTTGTTCTTGTTCTCGTGTCCATGAATAAATGCAGTAGATATCACTAAATTCCGTCGAAAGTCTTGATCACTGCCTCTGCTATTCTGAGAGCATCAGGGCTGTACAGGAGTTCCCGCAAAGAGTCACTCGACCATTCCCATTTTTAGTAACTTTGTTGCGACGGTTGGGCATTCCAAGACGTGATTGGGCGTGAGTAGAAGATCTGGGCAGTGTTTGCATTGAACATATGATCTTGTCTTGTCTGGGTGAATCTTCATGCCCTGAAGGTGTTCAGTTCTTAATCTGGCAATTGTGGATGCTATAATTCGGGGACAGTCAAATTCCGTAACTAGGGGTTTTTTAAAAGTGTGATTCATAATTAAATTAATAATTAAATTATCTTTATTAAGAACATAAAAAATCTAAGCTCTATTGGACATTTTAAAAGATATATGTCTCATAAATAAAGGGTCTCAATTTTGGCATTTTACTCTTTCGAGCATGTCCTGGTTCCCTTAAACTTATTGCAAAATAAAATCCTAAAGTCATTAAAGTGTAAACTACTTTAATTCTTGAAAGTTTTATTCAGTTCGAGCATGTAGTAAACATTTCATAGTATCTAACAAGAGTTTAGAGTTTTTTGAAATTCATCCAAATTTTTAACATTAAAGGAAATTCCAGAAAATAATTTAAATTATGCTAAATTTTATGGAAAGTTTGATAGAAGTAATTAACTTAGAGTAATGCAAGAACTTTATAGCAAATAGAGAGGGGAAACTGTTTTTAATTTCCAAATAAAAAATAAATGAATAATATTCACATCCTAGATAGTTACGGATTTTTTGAATGATAAAACAAAATAAATATTCAATACAAAAATTTAGTTATTTCAATAAAATCCCTTTTTTTTGTTTCTTTCAGCAATAAGGTAAATACTATTTCTTCAAATATATAAGATAATTACTATCACTTAAAATTTCAAACTAAATACCCCGTCCGTATTTCATTACTGAATTTACATGAATAAATATTAGATAATTATATCATTATGGATATACATATAAATTTATAAGGACAGAATCAAAACGTCGAATACCAGTGATGTCACAACAAGATTTAAAAAAATGTTTATACACTTACGAGAGTGTAAATATAAGTTTAAAAGTATATTTTGTTTTACGTGCAAAAGTTGCTTAAAGAAATACTGACTCACAAATTTTTTCGATCGGATACAAATTGCTGTAAGTTCGTATGTGTTATATGAATTTATCGAATGTGATGCTCTAAAATGATTTTTAATATGAGACATTCCTATTAAAATTACTGCGGGCGTCAAAATTTGGTAGCGAGGCCGCCACTAGATGGTACCAACGTGAAATGTTTCTCACATTTGGGTACTTACCGTGTCTGCAAAGGCTAAGTTACACAAAATACAGCCCCATTGAAAAAAACCCCCTTCCTATCGAGATACATATTTATGTATTTCTTTATATGTCCGTAAAGTCATATAACTTAATTGTGATTAACACATGTTTTTTTAGGAAATCCAAACTTTCTTTTGCAAAGAGAAACTTTTCTTTTTTACACAAAATAATACCCAAAAAACACAACACAAAGAAACACAAAGAGAAATATCTGAGAAAAAAGTCTCCGAGACACAACACGAGCAAAACTATATTATGTCACATTTAAATATGTTGGAATATTTCGATAAAAGGCAACACAGGATAAATATAATAGAACACAACAAAAAAAGATAAAGTAAGTATTAATAAACATTTGCACAACTATTTATGCCTGCTTTTAACAGTAATAAACCTAAAAATTGTTTTATGCAAAGATTTGCTAGAAATAGCTATAACCATCTAGTGTCTATGAATTCCTTGAATCCTTCTTATTGAATACATACAGTCGGACCTCTATTTGATGAAGTAGCTAATTCCCGAAAAAAAGTTCATTATATGGAAAATTCGTTACACAGAAAAGTTCGCTTTTAATATACTTTATAAACCATATAAAGAAAATTTTAAATTCGTAAGCACTATGTATATTGAAAAAAAGTAACTATTTACATCTTTTTGTAAATAAATATCGATTGTTCTCTTTTGATGGATAAATATAAAATCAAAGAAAACCCGCAGGGAAAACAAGAAAGAAGAATGTCGAGGAATGCATTGTATTTTCAACATTAAGAAAATAATTTTACGTTAAAATTAACAAAAAAAAATTCTAAGGATATTTTCTAATTTAATGTACACAAGTACTTTTCAACAGTATTATTTCATAATTAAAAAATTCTAAACATGCGTTACCACATGTGTCCTTAAATTTAAAAGCTCATAAAACCTGTTAATTTTGTTTGAAAAAATGCTTTGTTTCATAATACGCCTCATATCTTTGCAATACACCTAAAATCCCCTCTGGCGCATTTTCCCGTGTCTTTTCTTAAATGTTTCTATCCATTGCTACCGAGAGATTGGTCGTATTCCAATGCCTTAGCAAATTGAAGAGCTTTCTCTATTACGAAAGGTCCAGAGATCGGAATTTTTTTTATCTTGCATTGTGTGTATCCGCTTCAAAGCTACATCGTCGATATCTTCATAGACACATGTTCTTAAACGTTTTGAACAAGAATTCGATGATTCATAGTTTTGTAGCCTTTTTCGTGTTTTTTTTAAATTGTCGATAAGCTGATTGGACGAATGTCAAATTTTAAAGCAACATCATTTTTCTTGAAGCCTTTATACTCTTCCTGATGAATTAATTATTTTTCTTTGATGCTCAAGCACTTACGTTTTAACATTTTCGAGCTACAGGAAATGAAAATACCAGCATGACGGATCAACACTATGAATGAAAGGAAGATTATTTCAAGAAAACCGGGACACGAGATATCTCCACTGAGGGTTTAAGGGGATATCGAAGGTGTTTCTTGTGACTTGGACATTGGGGGTTAAATGTTGCACTTCTTGGTTGAAAGGCCCAGAATTATATTGTTTTTGGCGAGTTAGGTACCTAATAAAACAGGTTCAAGATTTATAACCACCATAAAACGTGTTAAGAGAGAATATCTTGAAATGTCCAGAAATAATTTAAAAATAGGGAGAAAAAAATGAATCAAGAGAAAAAATTCGTTATCTACAAAATAGGGGGTATTATTAGGAAGAAAATCGTAAAATGTTCTTGGTTCCAAGAAAAAGTTCTCTGTATAGAAAAATTCGCAATGTAGAGGTTCGTAATATGAAAGGTTCGACTATATATATATATATATATATATATATATATATATGATTAATTTAATCTTGAATATGTTCTTAAATTATAATGGTTCAGGCATTTAGGTCTCGTACGTAAATAAAATACTAGCTACCCGACAAATGGAAACGTACCTAACGATATCTTTTCACCAATAAAAACGCTCCGTCCACGAATGGTGCGTTTTTTTTTTTGTACTTCTGTTTGCAACTTTGCATGTGTACCGAGATTCCGGAAAATCCATCATTTTCTCTTTTGTTTTCGTCATGTAGCTGCAGCGTCTTTTGTCTGTGTTCTTTGCTGTTTTGTCCATTCCCTGTTTTGCGTTAAATGTACAATGATTTGATATTCCAAAGAACATCTGGTCAATGTCTTCAAATGAAACATCAACCATCTGAAATTATCATCATCGTTAAAGGAATTCTTTACACTCGAGAGAGGTACTGTTCAAAAAATTAAAGAATATTGAGTTTTTCGTGTATGTTTAGAGATAAAGATAATTGGATGAGTTGTGATTTTTATATACAGGTATAGTCAGCCATTCAAAAATGAATTACCGTATGGATGAAAGACAAACGAGTTTCTTGAGTTTTTAATACAAAACGAAGGAAAAAAAACTGAGATTTGTGTGTGTGTGTGAATATTTCTATTTTAATAAGGGAATCATACTTTTCTTCTGACAGACAGTGACGTTGAACACCTGTTAGGTATGGAATCTATCAAAATATTAACGATTGATTGAGGTATTACGTCCCCGTTTCTCCAGAAGAGCTATTTTCAGCTTCGAAACCTAATTGGGGGCAGATAAGCAGACAGCAATTCGTCTCTTTCAGATTGTATGCTCATTTTGGGAGTACATATATACCATTCAACCGTATGAATCCTCCATCATAAAGCAAACCGTCCTTCCGTCCAGAATGATGTGACTTGCAATTATAGTCCTTTAAAAAAAGATTATATCAGATTGCTCCTTACAAAAAGTGTAATGAACCGTCAATGATCTAAATCGAATGATATGGAGGTTGGTACGACGTAACCAGATGTCTAAGATTTTATTTATATATAAACTCTTAGATCATGCTTGTCTTAAGTGCGGCCTAAAAGCCTTTAAAATGCGGCTCAAACGCAAATAAAGAAAATATTTAAATGTATACATTTTTATTACAAAAATAAATGTTTATAAAATTTTTCATTTATAATCGATTCGTTGACACTTCTTTTGAAGGAACAGTTTTAATAAAACGTCTTATTATTCTATCGTACATCAAGGTAATTTATGCTGAGAAATTTTTAAAATAAAAAATGTATGGAATGTTATAAAAACCATTAAATTTATAAGAGAAAAAGGATGCAATGATAGAAAATTTCAAGAGTTTCTTAAGGGTAAAGGGCTTTCTTTAAGGTAATGGGCACTGAATTTGCAGATGTTATTTATTATACAGAAGTAAGATGGCTGAGTAAGGGGAAAATACTCAAAAGATTTTACGATTTAAGAACTGAAATAAAAATATTTATGGAAACAAAAGGGAAACATGTGACTGAATTTTAGATTTAGTTTTTTTAGTATACTTAACAGAACATTTGAATGATTGAAATTTGAGACTTCAAAGGAAAAATCAATTTATTAATAATATGCTCCAAACAATAACAGCATTTAAAAGAAAGTTGAAATTTTGACACAATCAAATAAATGTAGGAGATTTGACACATTTCAGTGCTTAAGCTGCACAAAAACCTGTGAGTTGCACAAAATATGCCAACTATGCTGCAATATTTCTGATTTAATTTAAGAGTTTGAAAGTTATTTTCGAAGAATTGAAGAGTATTTCAACATATGTTCTACCCCATTTCCTCTAGAAATAAATAAATTACCTTCAAATAGAATGCATTGAACTGCAAAGTGACATTCAACTGAAAGACAAATTTGGGAATGCTTTTTACTGGAGTTTTATAAAGATTATAAAACTCCAGTCAAATATCCTAATATCCTCCCCGCGTCAAATATCCTAATTTTCACTTTGGCGCAGTATAGCCGAAATCGACCCTTGTACCAGTAAACCCCAGAATCATTCCTCACTCATCCTATTTTTCACAATCATGTTTTATTAATGTCTTCAGCTTTTGGCAGTAACTACATTTGTGAACAATTATTTTCAGGAATGAAGCATACAAAAAAAAATAGGACAAAGATCACTGACAAATATCTTCAAAATGTGTTAAGAATTGTAAACTCGTCGGTTGAACTCAATATCGATTTGCTTGTTCAACAAAAGCAAATTCATCCATCTGATTAATTTGAACTTTTTCCTTCTTTATGAAATCCTAACCAAATGAAACGAAGATTTTGCAAATTTAAAATAAATATGTATGTGTACCAATACATATCTATTCCAAACTTTAAAAAATTTTTAAAAATAAGTTAATTTATTTTAATGAAATTACACAGAGTTGATTTTTATTTCAATTTGTTGAAAAAAATATTGTATGTGCAGCCCCCTCCAATTTTTTTTCTTGTAATGTGGCCTTCAAATGTTCATAGTTTAGCCAATCTCAAGTCTTAGATCTTTCCACGTTACTGATATTTCAAAGTAATTAAATTATTTAAAAATGTTTCGCATTTATGGTTGATATTGCAATTTTTAAAGGTATTGAGGAGTTAAAGACGTGTTAAAATAAATATACATGTTTGTGAGTATTTTTAAAAACAATACACACACAAAATTGATTATTAAATATTAGTTGATAATTAAAATTCGTTAAAAACACGGTATAATTCAACTATAATTCAGTTTTAAGCAATTTGTTTCTCAACTTTGTAGTTGCAAACGCCGTAATATTGGTTGCTCCAAGGAAAAGGTTTTATATTTTTGTCTTTTTATTCTTTTTTACAAGAGAATATTCAAAAAATTGGATTATAATCTAATTACATGAAATATAATATATACACGATAAACATTATTTGAATTTAAGAATCCTTGATTTTAAAATTTCATCTGCTAGAAACAACATATTCTTCATATCTCATAATACATAATAAAATATACTTATTTAATATGCATGGATTTTCTCCAGAGTCTTTATCTATATATTTTCACCCACATTATTTTTTTAAAAGGGAAATAATACAAAATGAAACCATGTTACTGGAAGGAAAAAAAAGTTCCAACTTCGCAACTTTTTTCGCTAATTAAAAACAATTGCATGTTTACTACGAAATAGAAACTTATTGAGTTTCCCACTAACAAAAGAAAGAATTTAATGGGGAGGCAAGACTAAATATTACCTCAGCCATGGATATGTGCCTTTAATTAAACCCAGAGGGAAAAAATTCTAACACTTTTCCCAAATTCTATGTGACCATAACTGCGTAAAATAATGAGTTTATATCTTATTTTTATGCTCAGCTTGACACACTTTTTTTCAATCTGTTTAATATACATCGGCAAAGATTACGAAATTTGTACTTCTTTTCTTATTAAAAATAAGGTTTTTTTCTGCGAAGATTTTCTCTTCGCCTAAGCCGTGGCCGCTAATAAGATGTTCTTTCTACATTTTTTTCATTATACGTTGGAGCTCAAATCAGTAGTTATTAGGGTATTGTTAATCAGAATCTTATTAAAGAATATTACAAAGAATGGTCCCCAAAAACTAAAATTGAAAACTAGATTCATTGTGGAAAATAAAAACTGTGAGGAGAAAACTGAGGTTATTTCTAAACATCAGAAATAACTTAATTCGAATTTTTTTTTCTGTATTGCATAGGATTACTTATGATTCCTTCTAAATCTTTATAAGTTCTATGCATTAAGGAGACACAATACAATTGAATTAGCAGAAATTGGTCACAATTTCAAATAAAACTTCTTTAGCCTAAATTACTTTTTATATAATTTTTTATGAAAGCTCGATGTTAAATAGAAAATCTAAGTTATGATAGCTTTTATGTTCAGTTTTATTCACATCCCAATGGCAAATAAATCTTTAAGTGGATTTATCTCGAAAATAAAAAAATATATATATAACTAATTTATCTTCATTTAAAACCCTAAGGCTTTTTCTTCAGTTGTGCCAAATGCTTTGTAATTTTTTTAGTGATATTAGTACATGTAACAAAAGTTGGTATGCATTTTTTAATCAAAGCATTACTTATTTTTTAAAAAAATAAATGAACTTAGAATTTACACAATTTTCAAGGAATTTTCAATAAGCATTCAGAAAAAAGTAGTTTACGAATATCAATCATACTTGTAAAAACATGTAGCAGCTTTTATTATGCATATCTTCATATATTTGCGAATCAAGTTTTATATGTGTAAGTCAATTATTGTAGGGAGAGTAACATTTTAAAATCCTTTCATAAATTTTAAAATTTTCTTTAAATTAAGCGGGTAGTCTTTAAAAGCATTTCGAGCATAAAGACTGTCGTATGTTATCCATATATATTGATTACAAGAGAAAAAAATTGTAAAAACCATTAAATCAAAGATTTTCTTATAAATCGTACTATGTCCCCTTAACCACATTTAAAAATACTATACTCTGACTAAATATTTAGTCAGTTTTAAATTAAATGAATTTTCTCTAATAAATTATGTATAAAAGACTCGCAAATAGACTATGGACCTATAACTAAAAATGATTTGCTTGCAATATATTTAATATCAAGTGTAATAAAAATGTATGAAATTAATTTATATTTAAAATTATATTTTTGTTTATGAAATATAAAAAAACGACTTATTATTTCGAACAAATCTTTGTTTTCAATAATAGCTATTCAGAGAAGCATTGCTTAAGTATTATCTTTTGATTCTCCTGTAAGGAACAAATATTCATTGAAAAATCCTTTTAAATACGCTTTTAATTATGAAAATTATATAAAATGATAGAAAAAATAAAGACAAGTTTTACATTAAAAGATTAACAGACATTTCAAAACTATATAGAGGTACTTTGATAAAAATTTGCATACTTTGAATATTTTTTTCCCTTTAATAGAATTTAAAAGATAACCCTTTTTCATTTTTCTATTACAGGTTGATGAATAAGTAATGCGATTTTTTCATCTTCTCTTCATTTAGTCTATTATTTTTTAACTAATAAAAAAATGTTCTCTAATACTGAGTTGAAGCTTTTTATGACTTTCAGTATTACATTAATTTTCTAAAACTTCGAGTCAATTTGCAGGATTACGATAACATCCTTAATTGGCAATTAAAAAAATATTATCTCTATGTAAAGAAATTTCATTTCACAATAAATCGATCGGAATTTATAATTTTAATAAATGGAAGGGGGGAAATGAATAAATATTTTGATTTGAGTCCATATCACTTAAGACTTAAGTATTACATGAGTGAGAGGTTCTCACCTCTTTTCTGGGCACCTAGATATGTAGGAGGTAGGGAAGAAACACTCTTCATGATCCAATCAACCTTTTATTGATCCCACAATATAACGACACGAATTCAATTAATAACAATAACAGAATTTGTCGGTGCTAACCATGAAAGTGGAACAACGACGAAATACATTAAAGATTAGAAGACTATCAAACTCGATCCTTACTTAATATAGGATCTAATCTATCATCCGACTCAATCTTATATTAACTTAAACTCAGGGATCAATCGTCACTTTAAATATTTCTCCTAATAAGTATTTATTCACAATAATTCAATAATGATACCTGTCAGTAAACAATCTCACCTGGTTTCTGATTTATCTCCTCTCCTCCTCACCCTTCTAGCTAGAAAACTTCGACTATGTATAGTAACTTAATTTGCATATCCCGATTTTCTTCTTCAGAAGATTTGGTTGTGAATAACGCGAATTGATAACCCAAAGATTTTCCAAGAGGATTAGTGGAAGGATCGTGAATAGATCCGTCACACATGCTATCTTTTGGAGAAGGATTTCAAAATTTTCAACCATGTTCAAGTAGCGAGTTAGACACAGGGGTTGATACCTTATTATTCCTAGGTAAACAAGATATGACTAAATGATTTAACATCCTAGTTTTATTTAATGTACTGCAGTCATCTTTATTCCGAATGAGTCTATTGTGGAATTAGGTGTCGAGAACGTTATCCAACTTCAACATTGCTTTGGCTGTCTTAAGGCTTCCGAAAACGATGGAACGATCAAATTCGGTCAAACATATATATTTTTTGATTTTATTGTATTAAATAGGGCTATAGTTTGGGGCTTTACAAAATATATATACCTTTTTGTTTCTACGTTATTTAGAGGCCAAGTTGCAATTAATCTCACGCAATTAGAAAAACAGGAAGTGGGTCTTTAAGGATGTTTTCGGCTAATGTTAAAAAAATAGGACTCAAATTCGAAATATATTTTCAAAAATAGAAGTACTCAAACATTAATATTATTTCCTAACTTCACTATCCTGTAAAGAAACAATTATTTTATCATACTACTTATATTTATCCGAGTTGACGCATTTTTTTCTTGATAAAATGTGTTTCGCATTTTTCTCTTATACCGTAATGCTAAATGAGCTATCCCTTCACATGTTAAAAGAAAAAAACTAATTATTTATGAAATATTTTGAAAATTTAAAAACACTATACTATAAACAATGCATGAGTTACAATGTCACGAATTTTTATGAAAATTGAGGCATTTTTTTTCTGCTGCAAAAAATATGCTCCTCGCTAAATTCATGCTGTTGTGCATATGCCAAAAACAGCCTTAATTCACCAGAAGTTGAGATGTAAATTGTTCAAAATCTATTATGGCAAGTCTGATAACTCAATGTGCTATAAATATATATATCTATAAAACTTTTTGAACATGTTACATATATTATTTTCTAGAGAATATAACAAAATATTTCTTTTTGTATGAATATATTTTGAGTTATGGCCTGTGTTATTTAAATACTGATATCATAAAGAGAAAATGTCACATTTCTTATAATATTTACTGGATCAGCTCTAAAATCTTTAAATGTTAATAAATCATTAAAATTTTAATACATAATAAATGCATCTAATTTGTTTTGATAATAATTTTACTGATATGATTATTACTTTTTTCCCTAATGGCTTTGAAGTTTTTTCAAAAATATTGCCCATATTTCACATATAATTGTAATTTTTGTACAATTCAGCTATTTGTTAAAAAATATTATGAGTTAAATATTAGTATTTATTGGTATTGATCCCTATAAAAAACATTTATAACATTATTTTTTTAAAAAAAGTCCCCCGAACGTGTTCGGTTACTTTAAGGATGACTAAATCAGATATAAAATAGAACCTCGACTTACAATACATTTTCAGACAAATTGCACAATTTTCGTGAAAATATTTCAAATATGATATACATCTATTTGTAATACAGCAATTTTAAAATATTGGCTTTGCAAATAAGTTACCACAAACATTAACAACTAACTAATCAATAATTTATTTACCCTTGTCGTTTACAACTTCTTTCCAACATTCAATAAGATTTACAACACCTCGTTGTTTGAAATCATCCGGTTTCAACGCAAAAGTTTAACATAACCGAGCTTTCAATTCTGCACCAGTACTAAACGAAGCACTGTGTACAGCATTTAGAAGAGATTGCATTTTAAACTACGGCATCCTCTTCATACACAGCACAAATGTCGCTAACAACTTTTATAGCCTTAGAACCTTGATTAAAAGCAAAAAGGTGTAGAAAATGCTAATTTTTCTCAACTAGACATTCCTGAAAGTTAACATAAATTAACTGGAACAAAAATCAAAACATGTATTCCAGCAGAACAAAACACCATCTTTCGAATGATTAAAAAGATTGTGCCAGAAAAATTTAATGAGATGCGGAATGTTAAATTAAAAGAACTGCGGACACCTTAGCTGTCATTTTAATATTGCACAAATGAGTAGCGTTCCACTGTAACATGTAAAACGTATGCTCATTCAGCATTATGGTATATGAGACGAAATAAGGAACATATTTTAAATCAGAAAAATATGACCAGCAAAGATAAAAATAAGTAATATACTAAAATACAGGAAAAAATCGTTAAATATGTAACTGGGGGCGCTGAAATATTTTTTCGTGTTAAATGAATTTTGTGTAAAAAGATATTGCAAATAAAGAACTTAAGAAATAAACATATTTAACAAATTTAAGTTTATTAGAGTTTATATTTTATTTATATAGATTATTAAAGTACATTTTATTACACGCACTAAACATCAAAGAAACAAAAGCATTCACAGGAACTTAATGAAATTTTATATAAAATTTTTTGAAAAACAACATTTATTGAATTTTTGAAAAATAATCTGTTTTTTTGCATTTTGTGTGCATTTTCTTTCTTGGCATCAAATTGTCAACAACTTGTTCGATGTAGTACATTTTGTTACTCATATGTTCACTATTGGAATGTGATTTTAAATAACTGCGCTATCTTTTCATGATGTCCCTCAGTTCGGATTACGTGGGAACAGAAGCTACATCATTCATTTCATTCTGCATTAATGATAGTTTTTCCTCTTTGAACAATCTTCCAATTGTATTTGTCTACCGTAATTGAGGCCTTACACTCATTATCCTCATTGATTGCAGCGAATTCTTCCGATGATACATTATGACGATTCAATAATAGAAACTTTCTCAAATAATTCATTAAGTGTTTGGTGTTTTTTTCCGTATTTAGATGTTTCCAAAAGGTTAATCTTTTCGTGATAAGCGATTTTCGTTCCTTGTTATGAGAAAAAAGAACATAAAAATATACACTAGTTTATCGCAACCGTTGTATTATTTCGTATTAACCGATATTTCGTCTTTAGCGTTTTTACGTTAAACGTATTTTACTGTATGCTCCTTTCCATAGAACCAAAAAATAAACTTTAAGCTTTTTTCTAACCGGTGAAATGGTTCGTTTTGTTTTGCTATTATTTAGCATTATGTGATAACAGCTTTAAACAATGGTCTATCGTTGCGCTGTGTTATACGAACACATTCCTTTAATATATCGCTTACATGATAAAATGAGTTTTGATTAAACGTTTGCTGAACAAATACAAGCATTTAAGAGCGAATACTCTTCCTAAACGTTAGGAGTAATTTGTTTTTTTCCCTGTCAAATTTATAAAAACGAATAAAAAGCAATCATGAAAATTTTCGTTTTCATAAAGTCTTCCTCAACGTTAAAAAAAATTGAGAATTTTTTCCCAAAATGCAATTTCCCTTAGAAAAGGAGATATTTCTTTTATTTCAGTATTTTCCAATAAAAAGAATGGAAAACAGAATAATTTTTATATCTGTTCGATAATTTATTTTTAGCTCAGATTTGCATTCCTCTCTGATACAGAGATGCGATGCTAACAGAAATGACAAAAAATCCGACTCGGAAACTGGTTGGACTGCGGCCAAAAATACATTAATAGGAAATGACTAAAACAGAAGTGAAGATGAAATGGTAATTTTTTTTTCTAGCTGTAATAATCAAACTCGGCTGCTGAGAACAATTCTTTACGTGTGCCGTCTGTTTCTCCGTGTCACTTTTCATCTTAAGCTATTTCGTGTAATGATATTTTTCGTTGTTCTTTCACTAAAATTACTTGTACTTGATCGTTGTGAAAAATTCTTGTTCATATAATCTAATTGTATTCCTTCGATACTGTTGCCCTTGTTCTTCAATATTAAAAGAGGGAGTATTAGTCCAAATAACTCGACTTTTTAAAACAACAAATTAACTTTATGGTGCTGATGGAATTTTTGCAAACAGAAGAAAATATTGAAAGAAAGTGGATTACATTAAATAATAAGGAAATTTATTATTGAATATATTATCTAACACTTTGATATTATTAATTAAAATATCTTAAATTTTTATTTTAAATGTTTCAAGCAACAATTGCATAATAATTTTGCTACCCAAAACGTCTTTTTTCTTTAGTAAAACCTTTACACTTTTTCTTAAAATTGTTCTTATTATATTTTCCGATTCTCTTTCAGTAGCGAGATATATTTACGGTGTAATACAATATATAATTATAAAGGTTAATTTGATCTTTCGGTTGTTCGATATAGCTATATTTCAGAGTGTTAAAAAATAGTACTTACGTATTATACTGTCGACCAATTTCGTCAAATCAAAAAAACATCGCCAAATTAAAATACATCTCCAATTGCTGCGGAATAATATTGTTGTGCTTATACAAGCATGAAAAGTTTTCCATTAATGGCTACATATCACGGGATTTAGCTATCTTTTTCATTTGCCGAATTGGGGTTGATGGTATAATTTATGTACCAAAAAACTATTTGTAAAACTTATTTCTTATCCTTTATTCACCATTTTTAGTACATTTTTTAACTGTAGAACTTAACTTTAAAGTGTTTTCATTATTTTAAAATATAACATTAAAAATGTATATAAAATAATAAATTGCAAATTTTAAATTAATCTCATTCTACAAAAATGCGCATGCTAGTAATAGTTGACTATGTAATTCGGAAGGTCTGCAAAATGACTAGGATGTAATCTGAGTTGGTATCACCCTCTCTTTACTTCGACACCACACTGTAGGTGGACCTTGCTATTCAATTTCCTCTTCAACACACAACAGCCCTACTTATTGCCCATGATGGATCTTTAGTGAAATGAGGACTGATGCATATGAATTATCTTGGACATTTTGACTTCCTACTAGTAAGCGTGCTACTTAGCTACCGAACCACCCCCGGCATGATTTCGCAAAGCCTTTCCACCTTCAGCGGAGTTCTTTAATCGCGAGATGGTACTCTTTGAAACACCTAATGTGGAAGCTACAATAGTGACACTTTGACCTGCTTCCAGTTATCCAACTGCTCGTCCAAGATCGTAGTCACTCAAATTATGTCTTGCTGATATTTTGGTCTTAATTTTTGGAAGAATCAAATAGAATTTCAGAGAAAATTTTTTATAACATCCAGCCCTATTTTCGTCAAACATCAAACAGTATGATTTTTAGTATGAATCATGGGATTGTATGCATTGTATTTTATATAAATAACGAGTCCTGGTCTACCAAGATCTCTAAACTTGAATTTACTTTTATTGGTCAGCTGTCCGAGACGAAATGTCCACTTGTTCCTTAGCAATTGTCAAGCAATGAACGTTTAACGTTAAAACGTATAAGACGAAATATCGCGGTTAATACAAAATAATATAACTGTCCCGACAAACTTATATATATTCATTCATTTGTTTTCTCTTAACACGAAAAGAAAGAAATTCGCTTAACATGAGACGATTTCCCTTCTGGCAGAAGGAGGATACTTAAAATCAGCCGACATTTAATTAAATGTCTGAGAAAGTTTTTGTATTATTCGACTGGTCTACTGTATCACCGGAAGAATTCGTAGAAGTAGATGATGCTAATGTATGCACAGCCCCAGTTATGACAGACAAACATATTTTGGAGTTCGTTCAAAGCGCAAAAAATATATTTGATGCAGATTCCTATAGTGAAAAAGAAATAAATAATGCAGTTCCTGTTCCCACGCCATGGGAAATGAGGAACATTGTTAAAAGTATACGCAGTTATTTAAATGCATATTCCAATGATGAATGAATACCAAAATGAGTGACATCTAACAATTTTCTGACAATTTGATGCTATAAGAAATGATGCAAAGAAAAATATCAGATTATTTTCCAAAAACTGAATAAATGTTTTGTATCTTAAAAATCTTGAAAACTTTGTATTAAATGTTGTTAAGGTCTTGTGAGTGTGTTTGCTTTATTGATTTTTGTTAAGTACATGCATATATATACATATCTATGCACATAAAATGTACTCTAATAAACTTAATTTTATTGAATATATGTTTCTTTTTTGCAATTCTTTTAACATGAAAAAATATTTCAGTCCCCCTTAGTTTCTTTTTAAGCGATTTTCACTTTACAATATATCATAACCTAATGCATTGGACTCTCTTTCCGAAAATAAACTCATTCACATTGGAATCTTAATATGAATTTCATCTTAATTTTTTAAAATTTATGTTCTTCCAATTTTTATGAAGACAAATTTCATTTTTTCATTTGCTTCTCAAATATTTATGCTATTCTATTCTTATACTGTTTTAGTAAGGGTGTAGATTATACGAGAATTGTTAGTAAATTGGGCACTAAGAAGTTTTTAATTTTAAAAGTTTTATATTTGTAAAAGGAAGGGGGTATCGTTTCGTAAATTGACGATATTAACCAATCTGAATATTGAATTTATATTACAACCACAGATTGTTTAACAGATATTTTAAATTATTTAAATCGCGTGCATTAATATTTGAATTGTAGAAGAAGACTTATAATTTCGGTCTGAACTAATTATAAATAATCTGAATAACATTTTTTAAAATTTAATGTGCATTGTTTTCCTATTTTCGAATTTTTTTTTCAATATCTCATATCACACTTAGTATATTATAATCGGCTACCCCCCAACATTAGTACAAAAGTGAGAGCAAACAATCTTTGCAAGTATATCGATTGTGAATAGTTTAGTAGCACATCGTTAAAACAAACTACTCTTATTGTGATTCTTTTTACATCATTTTCCCCTATCTCCTCTGATAAAGACTGGAGATGAATCTGTGAAAGAAAATGACTGATTTCCCTTCCCATCCCCCCATCCTCAATTCATCCACAAACCGATATCCACGCAATAATCCTTTTCTGAGGGGATATTTTTTTGGCAGTCGATAACAGACAGCGCCATCTAGGTCCGTAAGGTCGAGTTAATCTCGGAAATCATGTTCCAAAGCAGTGGTCTACGATATAGACTTGCAAGGGGTTTCCGCAATCACAGTCTACTTCTATACCCCTGAACAAATCCAGTGTCTAGCTTTCTTCCAGGCTAGAAGATTTCCAGCCTACTTTATAGCACAGGAGGTTAAGAGAAGAAAAAAAATGGCTAAAAACAAAAAGTAGAATCGTGCTGTTTTGTTCTCGGCGTAAGGGGCCATAAAAGTTTACGGCTCGGAGTTAGGATATAGACCGTAAAAAGAGAAAGGGTTTCCCAAGAAGATAGAAGTATTGTCCCTAATCCTTTTTGTCTTTGGAACTGACAGCAAATATTTCTTTTCTTTTACGTTGTAAAGGAAAACCAAGACCCATGTTTGGATCATTTGGAAGCAAATGTACCGGGTACATGTTCCCGCTTTAAAATTGATTCCGGTTTCTAGATATGAGCATGAATGGAATGAAAGTCGTGGATCGTAGAGAATTCTGGATTCACTCTGGAAGATAAGGGTGGAGAGAGAGATTTAGAGTGGCTTTCAGTCGAACGAGATGTAAAATATTTAATGCTTGAAATTTACATTAGAGTTACTTTGAAGTTAGATGCTTAAGCATTTAGAAGATTTCGTCGACACATTAAGGAAGTGTTAGAAAATTGTGTTTCGTTAAAAGAACTCTTAAGGCTTTGTTAAACTAAGGGTTCTTGGTTTACATAAGATTATCCAGAAAACACATACAGTAAATGATTGGTTACTGAAACATAGGCATCAATGCTTGGAAAAATGGTATTATAAATTGAAACACGTGGTTTGGTAGAGAAATATTTTATATTCACTAGAAAAAAAATGAAATATCATGTAAGTTTTTTTTTAGCTAAATAAAAAAAAAAATTAGCTCAGAAACTCCTAGATTAAAAAATAAAAATATTTCGTTTAGGGGGGAAAAAAGCCTTCCTTTTCTTCAATTTAATATTTGTTTTTTATTTCATTGGAAACGACATCTTAAATATCAACAATGCCAACTTTAATATCAACAATGTATGTTAGTGATGAACCTTTTTTAAGAAACTTCTGACCTTTACTTTTCGGTACATTAAGCCTACTTTTTCAATTTTATCTGAATCTTCCTTTAAAGAGTTATTCGGTTTATTTCCAGAGTATTTTGCAATACAATGTTTAAAACTATGAAAATATGACTATCTTGAAAGTTAGAACAACATTTTATATATTGACTGTATTTCAGTGTATATAAATTAAATAAATATAATTCAATACTCAGATGTAATAGTTCTTTCTATAATGGAAGTATATCAAAATATGAAAAAAAGTTGTTTTCAAAAAACTACATCTACTCGTAAAGTAAAAATTCCAGCCAAAAATATTTAACTTCAAATACTAAAATGCTTTTATTTTTGAGTAGTATAAATTTTTAGTTTTAATTTATGCATTAAAATAAGAAAAAGCTTTAGAAATGCATATATATGGGGAAATGACTACAGCTATATGATGATATATAGAATGACTTATTTAGAACCAAGTAATTGATGATACATTAAAAATTAAAAGAGAATACGAATCTTATGTCTTGTGTTCATCAATTCTTGGCATCCATCTGAGTAATTTCTGCTCATTGCCTCATCGGGCAGTATTGGCTGGGTGTAACGTAAATTTGATTGCTCCACTCATCGTAACAGAAGGAGAGGGGTTACGACAATGCTCATATCCAACCCTACATTTTTTATATATGTATATATATATATATATATATATATATAGCTATTTTTTTATTAAAAATTATATATATATATAGCTATTTTTTAAAAAAAAACTTCAAATTTTGAAGAAAGTGAAATCGCATTTTGAATTCCTTCTGGAATGTTTTCTTTAAAAGAACAATCTATATTTTACAAAAAAAGATTGATCCACACATACCTTTTTATTATATTTTTGAAGAAATGTTTTAAAATGTATTTCTCTCATTGAATTATTTCTATTAAAAGAAAATTTATAGCCAATCAAAAAGTGCACAGTAGGATTTTTTGACAACTTTTCAATACTTTTAGGAAAAAATTCCAGCTATGCAACCTCACTGTAAATTATTTAACATATATAACTTTTAAATAAATTCTTAGATAAAAAAATTCGAAAATAATTCAAAAATTTCATTTAAGTGTCTCTGTTGGCTCTTTCGATATTACATTTGAGATATGAATCTTTTAAAAAAGTACAATTTTCAGAAAAAGTCCGTTTAAATTGTATAAAAGATTTACTTTTTGGTAGATGTAGTTGTACTTTAAGTACCCGTAATTTATTGATTACCTCACAAAAAAAGACATATTTAGATATATAAATATACTCAGGAACATTGAAAATAGCGACCCAAGAAGAAAGCATCGGATTGAAATGAAATTTAATACACATAATGACACAGATGAGAGATTCACTTGATCTAAAAAACAAGACAATTAAACGAATACAGGGTGTGCAACCACACAAATACTGGACAACTTCAATAGCGCGTTGGACCACCTCCAGCTGCAATACATGCCACCACACGGTCCGACATTGAGTTGATTAGACACCTTATGTTGTCCTGAGGCAGATGGACCCACAAATCTTGAACAGTCAACTCTGAATCATGTACAGAGTGGCACGATGGCATCTGCCGTTTTAGCTGATCTCACACGTGCACAACAGGGGACAAATCGGGGGAGCGGGTTGTCCATGGAAGAGCCTGAAAATGACGTAGGAAGTCTTGAGCAACTCTTGCTGTATGCGGACGAGCATTATCTTGCTGGAAAATTGCCCCTGGGAGACCATTTAGGAAATGTCCTACATGGGGTCGAAGAATACCATCAACATAACGTTGGCCTGTTAAGGTTCCACGCATCACAATTAAAGTGGACCGGCTATCATAGGCTATGGCCACCCAGACCATTACACCAGCTGTGGGGGCAGTGTGACGTAGAACATTGTGGGGAAATTGTACCGCTCTCCAGGGCGCCTCCCCACCCGTACACGGTTATCATTTGTCCCCAAAACAAACCGGGATTCATCACTAAACACAACCTTTTGCTAATATGTGACATTCCACATTGATCTGGCTTGGCACCACTGTAGACGCAGTCGCCGATGTTCCGGTGTTAAAGGGAGTACACGGAAAGGGCGCTTGGATTTAAGATTTGCTTCTGCAAGGTGTCTGGAAATTGTTTGTGGAACAATTGCTACGCTTACGTTTGCTCGTATCGTTGAACGAGTCACTATGGGGTCCACAAGTGCTTGCCGCACGATCCTTCGAACCTCTCTCCTCGTGGTCTTCCTGGTCGCTCCAGACCCGGTTTTCCGCGCGTGGGTACCTTTTCGTGGCCACTGCTCCCAACAATTTCTAACGGCACACTCCGAAAGATCCCCCTGGCAGCAACAGGGCGCGTCGACCAGCCTGCAGTTTTCATCCCGATGATCAGGCCTCTCTCAAACTCGCTTAACTCTGAGAAATGTCTTCTAGCACGTTTACCTGTCATGTTTCGCCTACCAAAGTCTTCTTACAATCGGCGGGTAATCGTCTCGTTTATGAATCTTCGAATATGCGCTGGCTTATATAGCACCCTATTCCTGATTGTAGCGCCACCTCGACGTGTATGAGCATGCGTATTGGCACAAAACTTGGATCATTTGCATATCACATTACGCTGTACTTATTTGCAAAGTTTCGCGTTTGTACTTAGCTTCTTTCTTGGGTCGCTATTTTCAATGTTCCTCAGTGTATTTAGCTTTTAAAATAGTAAGAATTTTTTTTTTAAAAAAAAGGAACTTTTTTTTACCAAAAATAACATTTTCAACACATCAGACAGTCAATAATGTTTATTTTCTGTTTTATTTTGGGTTTGAAACACAATTCTTTTGAATCTAAGTTTCTTCCTTTTCGAGACACTAGTCAGGAAGCAATTCTTTCTAAAAATCATGGAAGTATGAAAATATATCCCACAATTTTATACAGGCTATTTTAAAAATGAGTACAATATTTAGAAAAGATATATATATATATATATATATATATATATATATATATATATATATATCTGTTGTTACATATGGCTTTAATGGACAATCAATTCAAACATATAAAATAGCTCAACTATCACACAAGAACAAGGATAAATAATAAAAAAAGAGCAAACTTTTATGTAATGACCATGGGAAAAAACAAGTTAACATGGGAATAAAAGCAAACGTTAAGCATTTAAACAACAAGAAAAGGAAGACAAGAGATGCAGTCTTTACAAAGAATTCATATAAATATATATGTATGTGTGTGTTGGGGAAGAATGTTTTAAACTAAAAATACAAAAAAGTTATTTATATGTATATAAATATGCTTTAACTGCTCAATTCATTTTATACACAATATTAATCATTATTTACATTTTTAAGCATTTAAAATTAATAATGAAATCAAGAACACATTGGAGCGCACTCTATATAATCACTACTGCTTCAATATTGTACAAAAATCATGCAAGTTTTGAAGTATTTGGGGTAAAAAGGACTAAATATGAAAACAACTATTAAAATTTATATATTTAATTGCAGTGGCATTTAAAAATATAAGGCTTTTCCAAACAATATTAGGAGGTAAAAGGAATGAAAAGTATTTGAAAGAAATGCATAAGAGATAATTCGTAAAAGGTAATCTAAAAATAGTAAAGTAATATTATTTTTTAAATACAGAAATAAATTAAATTGCATTTAAATAACAAATACAATCAAATATCATAGAATTTTAGAAATTTTGAAAGTATTGTTCGTATAGGTAATTAAGTATTGCGGTTAATGAACTTAATGAATAAAGTTTTTGATTGATATAAGATATATTATTGAAAGGCATTTTTTTTATTTTATTCCATTAAATTTATGATTATAAACATTGCTTTGTTATTATTAGTAACAGATAACATTGATGAGGACAAATTGATGAAAAGGAGCAAATGAGAATTAGGCTAATAAATGCGTGAAATTTAACAATAAAAATCTATCAAAGAATACGAATAAACGATACAAAAATATTAAAAGAATCTTACAACACATTCCCTAAATCCATTCAAATAAGTTTTGCATATATGTTTTGTTTCATGAAAATTAATACGAGTAATTTAAGTAATTTCATTGAATGCTTAACACATCTTAAATATTGTAGATTCCTCGTACTTTAATTATTAGATTTAAATAATACGATTTTAATAAATTAATTTTGTTTTCATCTAGTAAAGATATATCTACTTTGGGGAATCATAAATTAAAATTGCATTTATCTATTTCAAAGTACAAAACAATGATTAATTTTCCAAAGTTACGTGAAGAGATAAAGAAAGCTTATTATATATAGAAGAACGAAGATCAAATATAACAATATATTTTTAATTTAAAGCTTTCAAACCAATAATAGAATTAAAATACATTTCATAACATAGAATGATGCAATTAAATTAAAAGAATGCTTATTTTATAAATCTGTCTACTATGAGTAAATAGAAGAAATAGTTTTTTATGCAAACAAACGGGGATAAAAACATTTCTATGTACTTTAAAACTTTATATTTAAGAATTTAACTTTAAATTATTGCACAATTATTTATATAAAATCTTATTAAATATTTGAAACAAGTACCTCTTTCTGATCTTGTTTTTTACCAAATAAAATATTTATGTTAGTTTATTAAAAGATATAATGTTAAAAGATGGCCTTTGATCCCTTTTAAAGGACCAAAAAAGTGATAACAAAACACAGCATAAATATTTTCTAAAGGCTTTTACATTCCTATAACAGTTTTCTTTTTCTAAAAGCCTAAACACGTTCTCCTTTACTTTAAGTTTTGTAGAGTCTGTATTTTTTATTTTATTTTTTCTGTGCTATTTGTTGCCTTTAACAGTAAATGTCTTTACGTTTGCAGTTTTCTTATAGAAAACCTCGAATTCTCCAAGAATTCTTTTCGATTTTTTTCTGGATCTGTTTTTCTTTGTGATAACTATTTAGGGTTTTATCTCAGCTGCTATTGATTAGGTTTAAAATTAAATTAAGATCACATGGTTATAGTTGATGTGTTACAATAAATACGCTTTTTTTTTAAAAAAAATTTAAATTTTCGACTCACATCCACTTTAAAAAAATCACATTTTATCAGTGGTGTTATAAGAGGTACACATAATGTAACGCTTATTTCCTTGTATTTTATTAATATAATTCTTAAAAATGATGTAATAGAGATAAAGGAGCCTTATATATATATATATTTATTCTAAATTTACAAGTATATACATTAAACATTTTGAAAAAGTGAATTTTTTTTATAATAAAAGCTTGAGAAATTTCATTAAATTATATATATAATACTGAAGCATCCATTTTATAGTTTTTAATTGTGTCCTTCATTGTATGATCTTTTTACTGTCTATGTGTTTTCTTCGAATGTGATTGATGAATGTTTATATCTTGTTTGTAGAGAATTATAGACTATATATATGTATAACATACATAATATAAATATATATAAACCAATCACAATTCTATAATTAAGCAAAGATTTGAAATTATATGAATCCTAGAATACAAAATCCTCTTTCAAAAATGTCAATGGTGAATATAAAAAAATAATGAAATTCCAACATTTTTTTTTCAAACAAAATTAAAAATTAATAAAATATCCAAGAGCAACCGCGGACTTAGTACCAATAAGTGGGGTTAAATTACTTTGATGGTCTCAACCTTCGCCCTATTGTAACTTGGTAAGTTAATATAGAAATATCGAAATTCGCAAAAATTTTAACTTGTAAATAGTTAATACCTAAAAAATTAAGTCAATCGCCATCACATACTGAACTAGATTATAACGTAAAAAATGTTAAAATTCTAATACAGATTAGTGCATAATATAATTTAGTCATCGAACACTAAAGATGATGCACTTATCTTTAAAATAAGCTTATAGAAGGAAAAAAAATCTCTAAAATTTGAAAGTTCAAATTATAAAAGAATCCAGTATATTCGCAAATGAAATACATCAGAACATTAATACACACGTTGCATCAATCATTAAAACTCACCCAAGAACATTATATTTATATTTCAAATTGAAGAATAGTACTCAATTTTCGAACAGTTTTTCATTTCTCCTTATATTATATATATATTGGGTTGTTCGGAAAGTAATTCCTTTTTTTCTCGACAGAGGATTTAATTGTATTTTTTTGCACCCAACTTCACATTACAGTTGTATAATTTTTATATGCTTTGAGAGCTCATATAGCAAGGCTTGTGTGTGAAAATTTCCAATTAATTCTACACAGTAGTTTTTGGTTTGTGCTCTTTTAAATATGGAGAGCGATAAGCAGCATTTTCGACATATCTTACTGTTTTACTACAGAAAAGGTAAAAATGCTGTTCAAGCCAGAAAGAAATTAACCAATGTGTATGGAGAAGGTGTGTTGTCAGTACGCCAGTGCCATAACTGGTTCGCTAAATTTCGATCCGGCAATTTTGATGTCGAAGATGCACCACGTTCGGGAAGGCCGGTTGAAGCTGATAAAGACGCGATAAAGGAATTAGTTGATGCGAACCGACGAATAACAACACGTGAGATCGGATTGAGGTTAAATTTATGAAATTCAACAGTTTATGACGACTTGAAAGGCCTGGGATTATCCTCGAAGCTCGATGTATGGGTTCCCCATGTTCTCACAGAGAGAAATCTGTGTCGCCACATTGACGTTTGCAATTCACTTCTCAAAAGTCACGAAAATTATCCGTTTTTGAAGCACATTATCACTGGGGACGAAAAAGGTCACGGAGCAAAAAAGATGAACCGGCTCAAACCATTTCCAAAGCCGATATTCACCAAAAAAAGGTGATACTGTCTGTTTGGTGGGATTTTAAAGGACTCGTTTTTTATCTTTTACCGAATAACACAACGATTAATATCGGAAGTCTATTGTCATCAGCTGGACAAACTGAATGATGGATTTCAACAGAAAGTTCAGAACTAATCAACAGGAAAGGTGTAGTGTTTCACCAAGACAACGCGAGACTTCACACAAGTTTGGTCACTCGCCAAAAGCTTTTACAGCTTGAATGGGATACAATACTACACCCACCATATTCTCCAGACCTGGCACCATCGGATTATTATTTGTTCCGGTCACTCCAAAAAATTTTAGACGTTAAAACCTTCACCTCAAATGAGGAGGTCAAAAACCACCTCGATCAGTTTTTTGCCAGCAAAGACCAAAAATTTTATGAGTGTGGAATTATGCTACTACCAGAAAGATGGCAAAAGGTGTTGGACCAGAACGGCCAATATATAATTTAATAAAGTATTTGTTTATTATACGAAAACTGTCTTTCATTTCCACAAAAAAAAAAACGAAATTACCTTTGGAACAATCCAATATATGTACTAGCTGGTATACCCGTTCTTCGCACACGTGAATTGAAAATTTAAGCAATACAAATTAAAGGATAAAGAAGTTTTTAATGAGTTAATTTTACGTGAATTGTAAATTAAACAAAAAAAAAACCCAGCTATTTACATACCTCAGCTGAACAAAAAACTATGTTTGCTAAATTTTAAGTTTGTAGACATAATAGCTGATAATTTTTTTTTACTTATAACACCCCGTAACTCTCTTATGGATCGATTTTTGAAAACATCTTCCTTCTACTCAGCAAAATTAATACATTGTTACAAATTTCGTGTAATAAACGCATTAAAATAATGTAAATAATTTGTATCTAAATGTGTGTGTGTAATACGTTAATATTACTTTCTGATGCATTTATTTTATGTTAAATAGCTGTTACTCGTGACTTCGTTCACGTGGAATTTAACAAAAAAGTGTTTATTCAATTCGCAGAGTTTACGAAAACTGAATAATTATCTATTCCACGCAAAGAAATACCTATGCTATAAGTATAAAGACATTCTTCTATTTTTTGCATCAATGTTTCTTTTTTGTTTTATTTTTTTCCCTTTGTTGTTTGTTGAGCAAAATGTGAGAGGGACGCATGACCTTTGATACTGTCGATGACGCGAGGACTGTAAAATCATTAGGATCAAAGGACATGGACGTGAGATGTCACGAATGGCAGCAACCTAATCACACAAAAAGGTTTAATATAACTGCTAGAAATCGTTGAGAGAGAAGGCTTGCGAAATACATAATCCCTGTTGAATAAAAATAATCCCTATTGAACAAAAATAATCCCTATTGAATAAAAATAATGCCTATTTAAATAAATACTCTCTATTTGAATCGGATATTGATCATTGGTTTTAATTTTATTTCCACAGGAGCCTAATTTATTTTTTAAATAAAAGTAGCCCATGTTACTCCTTATAACATTAGATATCTGCCAGTGAAAGTTCCATCAAAATTGGTGCAGTTGTTTCAGAGATTAGCCGGAACAAATAGAGAAGCAGACAGATAAAAATTTTAAAAATTGATTTTTTGATTGAAAAATTGAGTACCGTATATACTTTTAAATGCATTCAGTAAAAAGCTATTAATTTCAAATTAGAAACAGACTCTTTATTTTTATTTATATGTATAGATATTGCGCAGGATAAATGAAGTTATTTACAGTTTTGAATAAACTTACTTAATTTAAGGGTGTAAGTGCACACTTTTTCATCTAAAACGTAATTAAAAATATTTATTTTAGAAACAACTATCTACGTACTTAACTAAATAAAACAACGTATTGGCTCTGCGATTGCCATCCCCATCACGCACTCAAACTTATACAATCACTCTTGCATGACAAACATTTATTGTGACTGCTTTGTGCAGTGTTTGGCAATGAAATAAACAATAGAGGTATGAAATTAGCTTACCTCTATTTAAATGCGGAGCCTTGTGAGAAGTTAAATGACGTAAAACCCTAAAACTTCCTAACTTAAGTTTAAATGCTGTCTATGTTACGGAAAAATTGATGTTGCTCAGTGTTCTTGAGAAAGAATGAAATCATTGGAATGATTATAAGCGTTGAATGCAACAGTTCAAAACAGGTCTAAGTAGCAGTAGGATGACACGAATCTGCAAGGAGGGAAGGGGAGAGGGTCGCGTGACCTTTGACACTGTAGATGGGGTGAGAACTGGGTAGGGTGAAACGAACACTAACGAAGCCGCAAGCAACGGGTTAGAGAGATGCACATGACCTTTAACAGTGTCGATGCTGTGAAGACTGTTAAAATCATTTGTATCAGATATGAACGGGGAAAATCGCGAGTTCAGTAACCTAATCAAACAAAAAAGTTTGATATAACTGCTAGAAACGTTGAGACAGAAGGCTCGCGAAATAAAGCAATCCCTATTGACTAAAAATAACACCTACTGAATAAAAATAATTCTTTTGAAATAAATAATCCCTATTTGAAACGGATATTATTCACCATTTCATTAATTCTAATTTTATTTTCGCGGAACCCAATTTTTTTTCTATAATTAAAGTACACTAAGTTATTTCGTATAACAATAGCTATCTGCCACTGAAAGTTACATCAAATGTGGTCCAGCCGTTTTAGAGATTAGCCGGAACAAACAGACAGACAGAAAGACAGATAGATAGACAGACACAGACAGAAAGACAGATCGATAGACAGACAGACAAAAATTTTAAAAATTGGTTTTTTCATATAAGTACTGTATATACTTTTAAATGCATTTAGTAAAAAGCCGTTAATTTCAAATTACAAACAGACACTTCATTTTTATTTATATGTATAGATAATCGAATTAAAACATTTTAACAATGAACGTGAAATTATGGATAAAGAAAAATTATGAACGAGTGACATGAAAATTTCAGACAATGGATTTAATCGATGTTGAGAAGTGAAACAAATTTATAAAATACATTATTTTGAGAAATTTGCATTTAATGTAACTAATATCAGAAAAAGTGATGTTGAGATTAAAGAGTGAGTGAATGTTAAAATGTTGCACTATATATATATAACACAACACGAGAAATGTTGGTAATGAACCTCTTGATTCTCGGTCATGTGACGTGGACCACACTTGAGCTGACACCCTGTATCCAAACTACCACACCACGTCATCTGGAGGACTTTGGGATTCGATAGTCTATCTACTAAGCAGGTCTTCGGTGGTACTAGGGTTCGAACTCATGACACACTGAACCCAAGTTCCTTACATAACCACTGAGCTACGAAGGCCACAAAGTTAGAGTAAGAAGAGTTCTAAGTTTTATAAACGTAACTTTGTATAATTAGATTAATATATCCCCGTGATTAAAACGTGCGGACTATAAAATTAAAGTCATTTGTCCAGTGTTATTTTACGAAAAAAACTTAATTGACCTCTAAATTATAACTTAAATATCAATTAGTTAAAGTATTACCTAAGCAATAAAGTTCCCGGAAAAAGTCTCTCAGAAAATATATTGTCGATTTAAATTTATGAAAATTTATTTAACGATATTTCATGATAAATTAAAAAACAGCATACAAACTAATTAAATGATATAAATCGCGTCTTGCTTCTTGTTACGCGTTGAATTATGTGTGTGTTTTTTATGAATTAAAAAGTATTCATGCTATGTCTTTATAATACCCGATATAAAAAGAAATATCAAGAAAGTAAAGAGAGTAAGTTGTTTTTTGTTAGCTTTTAAGATTACTTTTACTTAATTTTTAAAAATTGAATTACAATTCGGAGCACATCTTCAAACAAAGCAATATAATAATATTAATATTATATACAAAAATGATATGCAATACGTATATCCATTTATTAAACATTTTTCTGATTTTTAAAAATGTATAAGAAATACGGAATTTTTCACTTTAGCACATATAAAATCAAAACTCCACATGCCATTGCAGTATAGAAGATAAAATATGGAGCACATTTTATATATGAAAAAATGAAATATTTGAAATAGATGGAAAAGTAAAATATGATACTTTATATGCTAGTGAAGTCAAAATATAGCACTTAAAACTGGTGAAAATTTCTGTATGAAAAAGGTATCCCAGTTTCACCATCTTAAAATTTCTCTGCAGCAGTATCGTCTGTTTGAAAAATACGCCACCATTGGATTTTTTTTTATTTAACGATGGTGAAACTAGACCTTGAGCTAAATAGCAAATTATTCACTAGAACCAAATAATAAGTTTTAATGGAAATATATATATTTTCATTATAAAATTTTTCTCTGTGCTATAATATATAACCTTAATGTTAACTATTTTCTATTTTTAATATTCATTTGAAGAAATTTGTAATTATATTAAAAAATGCGAATTCTAACTTCAAACATGTTTCTGAAAAGGTAGAAAATTAGACCACGATAATATGAACTTGACGCATTAACTTTTCGCAACAAATGCAACATTATACTTAGAGATCCTTATCCAGCAAAAAAATTACAATTAAAAATAATCAGGGTCTTAATCTTCATTAATTGTACACTATATTATTCGTGTTAAAGAATAGTGTAAAAAATCCTTATATCAACCTAATTAAGTTTATTGGACTTTATTTTATTACATAGATTTGTACAAGATATGAATATAGTTTATAAAAATAAATGAACAATAACTTAAAAAAAATTAATACAGAATTTTCGGAATTTTTGAAAAATAAAACATTTGTTGAGTTTTTGGTAAATAGTCTGATATTTTTCTTTACATAGATTTCTTAGCATCATATTGTCAATAGCAAAATTGTTTGATACCATCCATTTTGCTATCTATTTCACCAATGGAGTGTGCGTTTTAATATAACTGCGCATACTTTTCATGAAGTTATTCATTTCGGATGATGTGGGAACAGGAGTTGCGTTATTTATTTGATTTTCTTTGTCAAAACCTGCATCATACTTTTTGAACATCGAAAAAATTCCAAAATATCTTTGTCTGCCATAACTGGAGCTGCACAATTATGATCATTATATAATTGCAATGAATTCTTCCAATGATACAGTTGGACTGTCCAATCCGGCTAGGGGTTTCTGTATTTATAGTTCTTGCACAGAAAGGAACTCCTTTTGTGTTCGGCGATTTTAGATTTGTATGAAGAGAAACTATGTATGAAAATACGGAGCAGTTTGTCAGGACTGTTGTATTATTTTGCAACACCGATATTTTGTCAAGCGTTTTCGCGTTAAACGCATTTCAGTATATTTTATTTTGTATATAAATATATTTCTTTTACTAATATAAAAACAACTATAACATTTATTTTAAGAAATTTCAGATATATATATATATATATATATATATATATATATATATATATATATATATATATTGCATTTGAAAATTTTCCTTTCAACTCAAACGTTTCTTGTTCTCTCATAGATTTTCTCAAATTTACTTTCACTATCATGATTAATATCTATTATTTCAGTAGGTTCTTTCCTTGCTTTATCAGTTTCAACTTCTTCAAAACAGATTGCAGATGCCCATTTCTTTTTTTATATTCTGCTCATTTTAACTTATAAATCATAATAAGTTGTACAATACAGCAATCAAAACTACTAATTTGTTCTAAGGAGAAAAATGTAGCATGTTCATAGAAAATATTTTGGAACAAAATGGGTCGTGTGTGAAACTCAGTCAAAACAAGTACCATAAGCTTTTGTAAAAACAAACGTTTGCCAATCCCAAAAATGAGGATGATATGTGACACATACATTTTAGTTTCCATGAAATCGTATAGGAGAATACTCTGTCAAGATCATTGGTAACAAATAAACAATTTTCCATGAATCAACGATTTCGTGAGTCTGTGGTGATTCTGTGCCCCCAAGTGATTGCCCACATGTTAAATGCCATTCTTTGAATACTAGAAACACAGTTGTACAAGCAAAGCGAAGCAAGCAAGCTAGCGACGTCAGTGTTGAAATCACCTTTACTTTCATACACAATTAAGCCGCGTTCAAAGACATCCAGCTATCTTTTCTTCTTGAAAAATCAAATTATAACTTTAATTGGGATTTCTACCCAAGACAAAGTTTTTATATGAAAGAATCCAATTTTTTTTAATGTCAGAGCACAAGATGCACGAATGAGATGAAGTTTGAGTAAATTTAAAATGACTGTGATATATTCTAAATTCACAAATTGTACTGAAACAGAAATACGATACATCGACTATAACAAGAAAAGTTAGACGAAAACGACCCACCTTCAGATAATAAAACTTGCATAAGAATAATGATAGTCCTAAAGTAAATAAAAATTTACTACTACTGTAAGTCTTTTTTCTCTCTCTCTAAATTTATAATAAAATCAGTTAAAAGCGTAAAAACAGGAAACCATAAAAACAAGCTATACACACAACGAAAAAAACAATGATCGATCGAAAATGTCAATGATCAATGAAAATCAAATTTTGATTTAAATTTTTAACAATTTTTAGTATAAATAATAAATTTACAGTACCTTATGAGAAAAACATAAGAAACAGCAAGCGTTAAAATATTTTAACTTTAAACCATTTATATCTTGCTCACATTGTTTGGATTAATACTTTGGCGTAGAGCTTAAAAATTAATTAAAACTTAAGCATACAAAATATTTCTGGAAACTGAGTAAAATTATTTACTTAAAGAAAAAGAAGAGTTAGAACACACAAATGATAGTTAAAACTTCCTGTTGAATCTTTTTCTGCAAAACCCCTTTACTCGTGTAAGTGAATTATGCGAACATTCATTCTTCTTGAGAAAAAAATTTCAGAGAGTTATTCATGGGTACGGAAAAAAAGCGCACGTGAAGAAGACAGCTAATATTTTTTGAAACTTCAGCTCGCGGTGTAAAAGAAAACAGCCGTTTCAACGTTAATTGATTGCACTGAGCGGGGAACTTTTAAATTTTCAAATGATTAAATTATGTAAACCTTTGTCATCACTAGTGGGATGACATCGAAGCTTCTTGAAAATTAGATGCTATTGTCATACGCTGATTTTTGAAGAAAATAAGAGTAAGTAATAAAATAATGAGAAAGAAAATTAAGCCAATCATAGTATCGGAAACAAACGAATTTCATACATTCATTTTTAAAAAAACACGTCGTAGTTAATAAGGCAATGCCACCACACACACACTATTTCAACATTTAATCACATTCTCTTTTTTGCAGCATGGGGGTATAAGCAAATATAGGGAAACTGGCTGGAATTGAAACTTCGTTTAAGGTATCCGACTACATTCGGAAGCGTGATTTTAAAAAAGTGCATAAATAGATAATTTTCATGATATTTAGTGTCACTTAGAATAGAATACATGTATAAAATTGTTTTAAGAATAGTATTACAATAAAAAATTATTTAAGTACAATATTTTGGCAAAAAATTAATTTAGAATAATCTTTTTCATAATGTTCTCCTTTCATAAAAAAATCCTTCAAAAATAATAATAGTTCGCTTATATAAAGTAAAGACTTCTCTCTCTCCAGAGAGTCTGAACTACGATTTTTGAAAAATTCACATTATTTTGAGAATTACCACCAATTGAAATAATTATCGGCGTTTTTTTCTTAAAATTTCTCCCCTCTGTTGTCGTAAAACATGGATATATATAAACCCACTTCTAAGTTATATATTTCAAACATTCTAGTTGTGCCTCTGTACAGAGGTCTAAGCTATATACAGGCAAAATATTTTTATAATAGAAGTATTTTTCACAAAAGGAGAATATTTTGAAAACTGGTCATTCTATGTTCATTTTTTGTCAAACTATTGTACTTAAATAATTTTTTATTGTAATACTATTCCTAAAACAATTTTATATAAATTTTCTAATCTAAGTGACACTAAATATCATAAATATTATCCATTTATAATCTTTTACAAAATCATAGTTCCGAACGTAGTCGGATACCTTAATCTAACAATCCATATTTAAGGCTAAGAGTTTGCTATTATGCTACTTTGGCTGTATTATTTTTGACACACATTGTCTTCTTATACTCCTTCTCATTGCTATGATTTATTAGATTTATAGGAATTTAATGTATGGTTATTGGTTATATGCACAGGAATCCTGTATAGACCCTGTATTAGAATAACCCTGGAATAGGGTTTTTCTAAATTTCGTTGGGGTTTGAAGCGCTATATAATTAAAAAAACTAAGAGAAATACAACAAAAAGGAACATTTGAAAGAATACAAAAATATTTCAAATTTTATTTACGTATTTTACAGGTGCTCTACGTATGAAACTTTGGTTACACATCATATATCAATACGATACCTCAGTTCCTGCAACACTCTACTCAATAAGGTACTACCAAAGTTATAGACAGCATTTGTTATCTTTTTCCCGTTATGCGTGTTATCCAAAAAAAACTTGATGTTTAACATGATATCAAGTTTTTGTACCTCCTTGTCCCTTGATGTAGCACAACTAGGTGAAAGGATAACACGTGGAGTCAATATCGATGATAATACCGTATAGAATAGCGTGTATCAGGAACTGGACTATTTTTACCGTGTAACCGTGGTTATTAAAGAAAGGTATGTAAAGGACACTTGAATAAGTGCTGTATTCTGATAAATATTCTTTTTTACTATATTCGTCTTAGTTTTTTTACTATAGCGCTTCGAAGCCCCGGAGGGAATTATGATATACCCTGTATACACACACTTATATATATATACATATACATACTTATATATATATATACATATACATACTTATATATATATATATATATATATATATATATATATATATATATACTCACGCACAAATTTTGTATCACATTTTCTTAAAAATCATATCAATGTGATTTAGTAAATTTATTATATAATGTTTGTTTAATTACTATAGGTGTCACATATCTATATTTTTTTTCATATTTAAATTTTATAGAAAATATTTTGAGAAAAATTCGCAGAACACATGTACTACTTTAACTGTGATGTGAATCTTCAGATTGCCGTACCGGTGTGATATGGATGTTGTGAGTAGCTTATAAGCTCGTGTACTAATGTCATTATTTGACAACAGTTAAAAATTAAGAAGTGTGTTATGTAGATACTCGAATAGAGTTTTCTTGAAAAATTGAAGGAAAACAAATCATAGGATTAGTTTACAAAGAGAAAAAAAACTCAATCACACTAATTTCTAATTTCATTTAGCTTAGCCATTATTGTTTGAATTTCATTTCAAGTATCGCAACAAGAAACTATTTTGCAAACAGGATATTTGTACACAGATGACAATGCACCATGGGGTACATTCATTCGTCCTCAATTCAAAATGTGTTGATATTTTAACCGTAATTGATTTTATCCGTTATGTTTACTGAATATAACGCAGCCTCGGTAGCCGAGTAGTCAAGGTATCAGATCGTGGCTGGTCTTGTAACGAGTTCGAGCCCAGTACCACTGAAGATCCACCGTGTAGGTGAGAGATGCACGTAAAACCTGTCGATAGCTCAAACATCCTCCCGTTGGTGTGGTATGGTAGCTAGGAAAAAAGGTGTCAGCTCAGATGTCGTCCACGTCACTTGGCCATGGTTCAAAATTACGTAATCCTTCACCAAAAGCCATCGTGTAGCTGAACAGTGTGACGTTAATATTCATTCACTCATTACTGAATATTACAAATTTCACTTCGTTTTTTTTTTAACTTTCTGTATTTGATTCTCCGTCCGATCATTTTGAATTGCATTTCTTTAATCTCGGAAAATTTCACAAATTTACTTCTTAAATTTTATTTTATACTGTTAAAAATGCAGTAAAATATTGCTGAAAAAGTAAGAAAACAAAAAAAAATATTATTTTTAATGATTTTTTTTTTTTTTTTTTACATTTCTGAAAAACATTTAAAGAATCTTTTTTTTACATTTCTGAAAAACATTTTATTGCACTTTTAAAACTAATGTGACTCTTTTTTATTTGGCTGAAAATCTTTATAAGAAAATATTTTAAATCCTTCAGTGGGAAATTTTTTTTGTACAAAATGTTTCAAAGAGCATATTTTTTTAATGAATATAACCAAGCATAATATTTCATAAAACGCAAAAATAGAAGAGTTTTATTTTAATTTCCAATTTTAAACTTTTCGTATTATTTTTTATTTTATAATCAAGCAACACATAGGGACACTAGAATGTTCATATATGTTAAAATAATTTCACTCAAACATTTCATGTTTATACGCTTTTTTCAAACAGTTGAGGATATTGTGCGTCTGTGCAGATGTATATGTAAACATAATTTGTAATACTAATTCTTATATTACAATGGGGACAAATATATGTATATACACTGCTGGACAATTGCTAAGGACGGATCACAAATTGCTATGTAGCATAATATTGAGCGAGACATGAGGCCTAGTAGGATACAATATAGTATCAACACTGTTCAGACATTAGAATAAAGAATATTTATTGTTCTGGAAAGTACAAAAACTGTGAAACATCTGAAAGAAAAAAAATGCTCATTTGATCTGCGTACGGAGAAATGGAACAATGCATCTCTAAAAGTCAGCAGGCACCTTAAAGAAAGGTATCAGTACGGGATATGTCCACCGTGGAGTGTGATGCAACATTCCGCACGTCGTACCATACTTTGCACAACATTATCCAGCAGCTGTTGAGGCAATTTATCCCATTCCTCTGTGAGTGCACGGATGAGGGTGTTCTTGTTGGTCGGAGGATAGTTTCGACCAGCAACTTGCCTCCCCAAAGCATCCCACACATTTTCAATGGGGTTTAGATCTGGAGAACGCGCTGGCCAAATTTATCACCGACAGCACCACAGAAAAGACGAACATGAGGAAGTAGAACTTCATCAATGTATCGTTGGCCCGTCATAGTCCCATTCGCAACCACATGTAGGCACGTGCGGCCATTGATCATGATGCCGACCCACACCATGATATTGCATGTCGGATATCGGTTCTTTTCCTGGATATTTTCTGGACAATAAGCAGTACCACTCTTGCGCCAGATCAGTTGGCGTCTACAATCCGATGACAGACTGAACCTACTCTCATCTGAGAATAGTATGCATGTCCAGTCCTGTTCAGTCCAATTGTGATGCTCACGACACCATTGCAAACGGGCAGTCCGGTGCTGTCTGGTCAATGGGACACACACAACAGGTCTGCGTGCGTATACTCCTCTTCCCCTCAAACGTCTGACAACAGTTTTTCGGGAGATCTGCTTTCCTGAGGCAGCAAGAAACTGATTTGCCACCTGCTGAGCTGTGGTGCGCTTGTTCCTTTTTGCTGATAGGACGATATATCTGTCTTCTGCAGGCGTCGTACTTCTAACACGACCTCCCCCGTGCCGTCTACTACACATTCCAGTAGTTTTAAATGACTTCCACTGCCGTGAAACAACGCTGTAAGCGATGTCGAACTACCTGGCAACATCTGCTATTTTTCGCCCTTCTTCGATCTTTCCAATAATTCGGCCACGCATAAAATGATCTATGTGATGTCGGGAAGACATGCAAAAATTTTAAGTTCGTCTATTAAATCCTTCCTGTAAAACTTTGACTTGAAACAACAACTGTCCACAAGCGTCAAAACCTTTAAAGCTCTTATGAACGCTATCACGTGATGAACAGACGTCGAAAAAAAATTTGCATACTCATACTTCTTCTTACTAATATCCCGCACTTATTCTAATTTTCCACATTTTGCTTCCTTTCATTTTGTGGTTGCTATGGATGATAGTGTTATCCGTCCTTAGCAATTGTCCAGCAGTGTATATATAATATCAGCTTTTTTTAAAATATCTACCCAATTTGATTTCTTCAAATTACACATTGCCTTGACAATCCCTGTTCGTTAGCGAATATTTTCAAGAATCTAAATTCCTGCTTTCAATGTAAAATTCTCGCCTGCGCCACAACGATACGTTCCACAGCAAAAAGATAAAGACTTACAGTGGAACCTCCATATCACGAACCTTTATATTGCGATTTTTTCTATATTAGTGATCTTTTTTCCTGGAACTGAAACTTTTCACGATTTTGTTCGTAAAATAAACTCTTAATAGTGAAATGAATATTCTATATAAGGAACTTTTTCTTTTGTGATTAAATTTTTTTCTGCCTAATTTTAAAGTATATCTGCACATTTTAGGTTACTCTCAATTTTACGGTGGTCATAAATCTTGGACCTATTTTATTAGATGCCTAACCCGCCGAGAGCAATATAATTCTGGACCTTCCACATAACGATTTTTTTCAGAATTTCGGGACTTCGTTAAATTGAGGTTCGACTGTATTTCAGTAGCATGTGGACAAACTGTATCTCTTAAAAATTCTAGCACGAATAATTCCACTATACGAATTAAAAGTTTGTGCAGATCATAGATATAATAAAGAAAATATCATTTTTATTACGGAGTATGCGCAAACAGGTTGTGGAGACCTTTTGGTAGACAGTTCGGTGTACGGGCAAACGAGTTTAAGGGTTAAAATTGCTCTAAAAGACAAGAAAAAAGTTGTATTTGATAGACATGTTTCTTTATTCTCCGTCTTTCAGATGCAGTTTACTTGTTTCAAATAAATTCAGTAATACTGGATTTAGATAGTAATTAGGAATTTTGTTCAAAATAAAAAGTATAATTAGACTGAAAGAGTCGGGAAATATTTTCCCGGAAAAATAAAAATAATTTTAGAGTTGAACTATATATGAAATTTATTATTGTTGATTTATTTAATTACATGTTAATTAAATTAATTATTTTAAAAAAGCTTCATTTCTCAAATTTTTACTGTATTTATATAATTTATTTTAAAAAATATCTGAAAAGTGTGTCCTTTGTGTAAAAAAATACTCGTAAACTGAATGATTAAATTAAAATAATGTGGAAAACAGAAACGTTTGAGTTGCTTTCATAATTAGTAACTTCCTAATTTTGCATGCAAGTATAAATGATTTCTAAATACGAAAGCATTTAATTAAAGAACTGATATTTTGAAACGAAACGTAACGAGTTTAACAAAAAAGTAATTTAATTAGTGTTTATACGATTTTTGTTTGTATATTGAAATAAATAACGCTTTGAAGCTGCAATTTCAAAACAATTAATCTTTTATAAATATAATATAATGTAACCTTCTTAATGAATTCGCGAATATGTTCAACTTGAAACACATGTTAACAAGTAAAAATAAAATATTTTAAGTAATAAAGGAAATTTTTCGTTTATTTTTGTTAATTAACTTTTCAGCGTTTAAAATATTTGGTAATTTTAACTACAATTTGTTTCTGAAAATATGCATTTGTAGAGAAATATTTATTTTTGAAAACGTCAGAAAAAAAAATACTTCCACAGTTGTACCCTGCAGTCTGTATTATATATATATATATATATATAAACTCGCGTTTGAATATTTAACTAGCTTACACGCATAACCAGGATTTATATCGTAATAGAATCTTAGAATTTAACAGCTTGCACACGCATACACAAACACGCACACACGCGCGCACACACAGCCTCTAAAATTTTTAGAGGCAAAAACCTTTATTTAACGAATAATAAACTTCTAATTAACGAATTAATTCAGCAACCGAATTTTTTTTATTGGTTAGAAGACATTAGACGTTCAAATGACCTCCGTTTTGTCCAAAAAAGAAAATGACCTTTATTACAAGCAGCAAATTTCGATGGGAAAGGGTTCAGCCAATTATTAAGCATTTTTATCTGTAATTTACCGGGACAGATGAGTCGTGAGAGTATCTCATTGTGGGTACGCATGTTTCAGCAAGAACCATCTCACGGCGATTAAATCGAGTTTGTTTGATGCACGGAAGCCTATTCGTCGAGAGAGATTATACTGATGTAAGAAACATGTTAGTTTTGGGATCACCAAAATTGGTCTAGAGTGATGTTCTTCGACGAATGTCGTTTTAGTGTGGCAAGTGATTCTGGCTACCAATTACTGTGAAAAGAGCGTGGAAAACGTTATGCACAACAGTTTGTTTGTGAATGACGACCCATGCATGGTGGTTTGGGCATGCATAATGCACAGTAGCAGAGATAGAACATCGCTTCACATCTTTGAGCGAAGAAACGTTACATGGCAACGACATTGCATAGGGATTATTCTGGATAATGTTCCTATATTTAGGGGTGCTGGAGGTCCAGACATTTTGTTTATGGTCTATAATACGGGGTCACAGAAGCATTGAGGTATCGGATACTTTGCAAAGTGAAAATATTCTTCATATGCAATGACTTGCTTACTCTCCAGACCTAAATCCTTCTGAACATACCTAGGATGCTTTTGGAAGACGTGTTGTACCAAGAGTCATCCCTCCTTTACAGCGGAAGAGCTCAAAACCGTCTTGAGACAGAAGTGGGGCAATATCCCTCAAGGACTTCTGGATAGTTTTGTGAAGATCTTGAGGAACAGATGAAAAATGTGCAATTGTGTTCGTGGTCAACACTCATCTGCACCATTCTGACCTGAATTTTGGAAATCATCCAAGGAGCATCTTTTGTTCATGTTTAAGTTTTTAATTCTTCGATGTGGCAATACCTATACCATTTTGCACCATGATAAACGCACATCGTCCCTACTAATTATGTACTTAGTTTCATTTCTTCAATCGTTTTCTATTCTTAATTATTCCAAAAAATGTAACTGTTCCTTAGCAATTGTCAAACAGTTTAAATGTATCACGAGGTCTTTGTCCATAAATTTAATCAGTTGCTGTGATGGAAAAATCAATTTCATTTTGTTGAGAAAATGTTTTTAAAAGAATCAGATGCATATGTAGTTTCATTCTTTCCTTATTTTTCTTGTTTACCACCATTTCATGTCGTAGCAGGTATCGCAAGCTAGTACATTACCGTTTCAGTTCTAACCGTGGAGTGCATGGAGATTTCCATTCTAGTCCTGCTCTATCACCCCTTATTACACCAATACCTTTTTTCGAAAAAGCTTTGCAGTTCAATAGGGACCAGCGGTTTCTGAAGAGTATTAATTAAAATAAATATAGATTGTTCAGTTTGTATTTAACTGCTGTAGTGCGGAATAGTACAGATTTCTGCACGTTAAATGGAATTAGGGTGAAAATTAGGTATACTATTTTTAGTGCCTTACTTTTCATTTGATAGTATTTCAAGAGATTTCGGGATCATTCGATAATAATCTTTGATTTAGTTTAGAGTGTTATTAATTTAATCAACCAAAATCGTCCATATTTTAACAGTTTTATACACTCTGTCGCAAAAAAATATATGCACCCAGAAGAAATTGAGCTACATTCACGAAATTTGGTATGCATGTAGTGTATATGAAAATAAACAAATGATTAAAAATTCAGAACAAAATATCATTTTATTAAGCGGTTACAGCTTGCAAAAGGTTAAAAATCAGTAAGTAGTAAAGCCACCTCTGGCAGCTATACAAGCCGAAATTCGGCGTGGCATCGATTCAATTAGATCACTTATGACCCCCTGTGGAAGATCCTGCCATAGTCTTTGCATCTGCGCAGTTAATTCTCCTGTATCTCGGGAAGGCTGCAGTTGCCTTCCCAGCGCGTCCCAGACATGATCTATTGGCTATAGATCTGGTGACCTGGCAGGCCATGGTAGGACGTCATATCCTTGAAGACATTGGTGGGAGAGTCGCGCAGTATGTGGACGAGCATTATCCTGTTGATAAATGGCACCTGGGCGACTTGATAGCATGGGTAGCACAATCGGCGTTAAAATATCGTCCACGTATCTGCGAGCTGTCAAAGTGCCTTGAAGGACCACTAAAGATGATCGTGTGTCCCAAGAAATTGCTCCCCACACTGTCACACCTTGTGAAATTGCTGTATGCCGCTCGACAATAAATGCCGGATCGGACCGCTGGCCGGTGCGCCTCCAGACACGTGTGCGGTGGTCATCAGCACTGAGACTGAATCGGGATTCATCACTGAAGATGACACGTCTCCAGTCTGTCACACTCCAAGTTGCCCGAGGTCGGCAAAATCCAGTCGACACTGCCTATGATGTGGGGTCAGTGGTAAGCGTCTTAGCGGACGTCGGCTCCTCAAGCCAACTTCGGTCAGTCGTCTCCTTATGGTTTCTCTTGATGGCACTGGATGTCTGGAAGGAGGTAAGTGGCGTTGAATCGATGCTAGCGACGTTGTTGGTGCCGAAGTGGCCACTCTTCTGATTGCACGATCCTCGCGATCATTTGTGTTCCTGGGACGTCCTGACCCTCCGCGACGGTACACTCTACCTTCTGTGATCCACTGTTGCCAACACCGAGCAACTACAATATCGCTCCGACCGAGGTGGCGGCCGATACGTCTATTCGACCAACCTGCTTCTCTGAGGCCTATTATACGGCCCCTATCAAAGTTCGTCAGCTGCTCGTACTGCCACCGGTTACGTCTTAGAGGCATCCTAAGTCTCAATATCGTCTATCAAAGTCATCAGATTCGTTTGGATAGCCGTACGGCGCTCGTACTCATGCTTTTAAACTCTCCCAGTTGCGCAACTAATATGCGCATAGCACACTTAGCCTTGTCTCATTGGCTTCGAAATTTTAATCATTTGCATATCTCTTACCAGACTACATTCTTGCCGAGTTTCGTGATTGTAGCTTGATTTCTTCTGGGTGCATATATTTTTTTGCGACAGAGTGTATAAATAGATAGTATACTCATGGATCTTTACTTGCCATGTGAACTCCCTATTCATATCTAATAACTCATTTCATACTTCTAGACTACATGAACAGTGGCGCACGCAAGGGGAGGGGTCTTGGGGGTCCGGACCCCCCAGACCTTGTTTTTTTCCGATTGGTTATAATTCTAAGTATATAATACGTAAAATTTAATTAAGTATTTGTTATTATTGATTAATTTTATTAATTAATGCTAATTATTTATTCAAAAATTAGTTTTTATTGTGTTTTGTTCCCGAAAATTGACAAAATCAGAAGGATCCTGATACAAGAATGGTGAACTTTCAACCCCGGAACCCTCCCCCTGAAAAATTCCTGTGTGTGCTACTGTACAAGAAGGAGACCGTATAAACTTAAATGATCTAGTCTAATATATAAAAAGAAAAAAAGAAAACGTAAAGAAAATTAGAATAAAGCATGTGAATTTAGAATAAAGCACCATTGGCTTAGTTACATAAGCCAATAGTTTGTGGGTTGGGGTCTGCAATGTACAGTTGCGAAGAATGTATAGTCATTAATGAACTGACTTTAAAATCTTCTCAGAAAGTAATATGAAAATACCGCCTGTTTTTCCTAATGCAAAGCAAATTCCAGTATAAGACGAAAATACGTTTTTTTTCTTCAAAAATTTACTAAAAATCCGAAGTTTGTATATAAGCTGAATTTAAAAAAAAATCCGGTAATTTTCCAACATGCCTTCATGAGTATGAAGATGTTATCTAACAGGTAAAATGTTTTCCAAAATGCTTTAAAAAGAACGCGAAACACGATAGCTTTATTTCTACTAAACCCAACTGAAAATAACACATTTTTACCATTTATTTAATTTTTATTTTATATTAATTATATCTTCTGTGCATTTTTTCGTTTGTTTGAAAAATGAACGATAAGAGAAAATTGGATACGACGCGAGATCACCGAACTATGTTTCGTGTGAGGGAGGGAAAACTTGCCAGAGTAGATGATGTGCATATGTATTCAAAGATTCCAGTGCGTTAATGGGAATTTTAGGAACTCTTCGGAAATTCGGATTCTAAAACACACTGATTTTGAAGGATTTATGTGAATTTATTTCTTCATTTAGAATAAAAGTTCCATTGAAAACATCTAAAAAGTTAAAATATTAAAGTCACTTGTATGGAGATAATACGGAAAATATTCAGTCAAACCGCGCGTGCCTTTCTTACACATCATTTCTTTCGTGATAAGCGGGGCTTCATTTATATGCCGACCCTCTTGCTTTACTAATAAAAAAGGATCAAAAAATTATCGGTTAATATACGGAAATATACGGTACGCGCAAAGTGCCTCCGGACATAGGTGTCCTTCTAAATTATTGGAAAATGGCTTTGAGTTTGAAAAGTTCTTAGAGCTTTTCCATTAGCTCTTTTTGTGAGATATAAATTAAAACAAAATCAAACATGAAGTATTGTTGAAATTTCTAAATACATTTAAAATTTTTCATGTTGACTAAATTCAAATTCTCAGTAGTAAAGTCGGACCTCTATATAACAAAGTCGCTAAATCTTGGAAAAAATTTCGTTATACAGAGGTTCATCTTTTAATAAACTTTATAAACCCCATAAAACAAATTTTAAATTCATAAATGCTATAAATTAAAAAGAGTAGTTGTTAACACTTTTTTAAAAATTAATGTATGTTTATTTTAAGTAACTTATCCCTCAACAAAGAAAGGAAGAATAACTGCAAGGGAAACATGAAAAAGAATGTCGAAGAATTCACTGAATTTTCAATACTAAGAAACTAATTTCACACTAAAATTAATTTTAAGGACATTTTATAATTTAAAGATTACAAATAATATTAACGATATATTATTTTATAATTAGAACACGGAGAGACGGGACAACTTCACTGTGTGTGAAAGAGGATATCGAAGATGTTTCTAGCAAACTGGGCAATGTGGGTTAAAGGTTGCACTTCTTGGATGAAACGTACAGAACTCTATTGCTCTCGGTGAGTTAGTATCTAATAAAACCAGTTCAAAATTTATGACCACCATAAAATGTGTTAAAAAGAGGATAACTTGAATTTTTTTTTCAATTTTAATTTTAATGGTGGAAGGGCCAACATCGGCCAAGCTGCGCCAAACACTCGTTAAAAAAGATAAAATATTTTTTTAAAAAAAATACATAAAAGCACATGCACACATGCATATGCATATATGCATGCATGCATGCATACATACATACATATATAATATTAAAATTCTAATTAAACACACAAATCAAATCAAATATAAAAATCCAATTTTTTAAAAAAAAGGCAAATAGATTTTGGTGGGGAGGTTCTCCCACCAAGTTAGATAAGGTTAAAACAGATGTAGGAAAAAAGGTGGTGCGATGATGGCTAAAGACTGGACAATCTATTTAAATGAGATAAACAGAATACGGGACTTTACATGAAAGACATTCTGGGGCATTTTCACCCAATAAATGATGCATGTGCTTAAAACGAGTGTGAGCAATGCGAAGTCGAGTCAGCTTAACATCAGCATTACAGGCAAAGCTTTAATGACAGGGCAATGCAGTTTGTTATTAGTCTGCAAATCCCATAATTCCTGCCTGGCATTATCAATATGATGCTGGATGACGCGCTTCATGTCACAAAGGGGAACTGTTAGCGGTAATTCTGTTGTTGCCGACCGAGTCACGATGTCCGCTCGCTCGTTGCCTGTAATACCCATGCGGCTTGGTATCCAGGAAAACTGCATATCACAACCCTTACCATGCAGTCGACTCGTAATGTCTATTATATCACACACCACAGGATGACACCGATCGTTGTAGTTTTCTATCGCTTCTAAGACGTTCATACTATCAGTGTAGATACAGTATTTACGAGGTGTTTTGGGGTCATTTAATTGAAGTGCGCGGTACAAGGCGATGGCTTCGACACTGAAAATGCTGCAACAATTATCGAGCCGATAACCACGCATTTTATCTTCCATCACAACTCCAAACCCAACGTAATCTGTTCGTTTTGAACCATCTGTGTAGATGGGAGAATAAGCATTATACTGACTCCGATGGTAAGCAATGCGATGCAAATATGGGTTGAAAAGCGACTGGTTCTATTGCGGATTTACTGCAGGTAGCGTAAGGGTTGATATAATGGAAATGTTGTGTATTCCATGGTTGGAACTGCAAAATGTTTCTTTGGTGGATATCAACATCAGGTAAATTGAGCTCGGATAAGAGAAGCTTCGTTCTTTCCATAAATGGACGTATGTTATGTGACCGAGCATCATAAATTCTCTTCATGCTTGTAGTCAAATTCCCATTTTTCAGAGGAAGGGAATGCATGGAAAATATCTTAAGATAAGACGCAAGAGCTTGCTTTTTTCGTCTTAGGTTCAGAGGAAGTTGGTTGCAAGTGACGTTGAGACTTTATACCAGTGATGTGCGAAACGCACCAGAGCAGATTCTCAGAGCAGAGTTATGTATTGTGTCCAATCGTCTTAAGATAGATGCACGAACTGAGCCTTACACTACACAGCCATAGTCCAAACGTGAAAGGATTAGTCCTTGATATATATACTTGGAGTAATGAGACTTTATTTGCTCCCCACAAGGTACTTGACAGCACCTTTAAAATATCGAGAGATCGCTCACACTTCTTCCGCAAGTAAAGAACATGCGGAAGGAAAGTCAATTTACAGCCAAAGAGATTACTCCCACGAAGCGCAACTCACTGACTACAGGTATTTGTATATTTCCTATATGAATAGGAGGATCTGTATGTTGAATTTTTTTCAGAGATACTTTAAAAAAATTATGAAATTGTTTTGCAGAAATACTTTAAAAAAATTTCTGAATTTTTTTTTCAGAAATACTTTAAAAAAAAGGGAGAACAAAAATTTAATCACAAAAGAAAAAGTTCGTTATACAGAAAATGCACTTCGCTGTAGAGAAATTATTTTACGAAGATCATCGTGAAATATTCAAGGTTCCCGGAAAAAGTTCACAATATAGAAAAATTCGCAATATAGAAGTTCGACTGTATATTTTCATATATTAGGTACTTTCGAATGCAATCTGCTGTGCATTATTTATTAAAATATTCAATACGATAAATATTTACTCCAGAATATTTCTTGAAGTGGTTAAATGTTTCATGAACAATATTTTCTAAGCAGTAGGTGTGATCTATTATATCTCCAACCAAGTGATTAAAATCGCGAAGTCTTAGACGGGTAGGACACCTCTCACCGCCGACATAACAGAAAACCTCACACAGGCAAGGTGGATAGTTGATTAATTCCCTTCGGCATTTCCAAGTCAGTATTTCAGCTTCATTGTACCGACAGTTTCCGAGACGTTTTAATATCGCCGGCTGTTGGTTAGTCCGAGGAAAGGCAATGAAACGGATTGGTCGACGGGCGCCCACTAATAATGACGTCATCATTCACCAAGTGGAAGTCTTACGGCGAATTAATTTGAAGTGCTCTGCAACGAGTTGCGAAGTGGCTCCTAACGAATTATCTGTCGCAAATTTAATGACTGTTCACACGTCTCCACGCAGATGATGAGGGGGCGATGAAATTTCTCAGTCCCGGTTTGATGAATTAGGGATTACTGGGCCGTTATGCAGTAAACAGAGCGTGTGCGGCCTCATTAAAAGGGTGGACTCTCAGCAGAATGTAGACTTTTAAAGTAATAGAGCGGTTGAGATCAATGATATTTCACACGAATTCATTGGTATCACATGTAATGAATTTGATACCGGACATTTTAATTTAGAGGAATTAAATGACAGTCTTATAGATTGACCATAAATTTAAAAATAGATTTAGTCTTGGTGTGGCAACCTTCTTTTTAATTTGCGATATACATTTGTTATTTAGAATTTAATATGCAACGTATATGCGTATTCATTTCCAATATTACTTAGGAATTTCATATTCAGCTCCTCGGTATTTGATACATTTAAATTTAATTTACTAAAATTAATCACCTTTATATATGTTCAGTAATATATTTCTTATACCATGGTAGGTGATATTCACTTCCAAACAAATATTGCAAATTTTTCCCTTTGTTCATTTTATTAACAACAAAAAAATAACGTAACATATAGAAAAAATTGAACGCTAATACAAAATCAGATGATGACGTCACATATAGCAATCGATTCAACAAAAAATAAATTGAAGCAAAAGTTATAGCTGCCACTTTCTCAAAAGAAATAATCAATTCGTGTCTCTGACTGTTTGAATTTTACCCATCAAATAGAGAAGATATGCTTAAAATTCCCTTTCAGGCGAATTTTCAAGAATCTGTGGTGTTAATAACTGCATCAAAAATAATTGCATTCCTATTTTTAATTTCTGTACTAACAAAAGTAGATAACAGATTAATCTATTGGTGTACTAAGTGCTCATTTGTTTGGTCACAAGTTTCATTAAGGGTGATATACAAATCGAATTTCAGGTTGTTTTCTTCGGAAGAATATTGGGGACCAAACGAAAGCATGCGAATGTCAACTAAACTTCTTCCTGCTTTCATGAGATGGAGATGTATGGTCAAGAGTCATCATCTTCTCGTCTGAATGAAACTCAAATTCAAGTTTGTCAGAAGTTTTGATATGCATTCATACATTTTTGGAAACCTTACACGGCTGTTGCGTTGGTCTCGCAAACTCTATAACCTTTATTTTCAAGCGTTTCCACCCTTAAAATCGTAAAAGAACCTTATTCTCGTTATCTTTTGGTAGAAGATTTTCAAGGTTATGTAAAACCATCATTCCTGTGTGTTAAAAAATGAGCTTTTAAAGTACTCATTTTTAGTATCATGGTTTGGTATCTCGTGTCATATGACTCTTGGAATTATTTGCGAGATACAAATAACAGATATTACTCTGAAATTTCATGACTCACTAAAATGAAATATTTGTTTTAATGGCTTTGGCACGAAAAAAAAAAGCATACCATTTATTCATCACAAAACCAAATGGAATATTGAGTGAAAATTATTCAGATTTTTTAATAAATCTGAGGAAAATTCGGATCCTGAAAATTTTGTCTATGATACTCTATTAAGAAGTAACGGAGGACAGTTAGGAATGCCAAAAAGTATACTTTGAATGTATTAGGAAAACCTGTATTTGATGAACGTCTGGATGTTTTCAAAATATTATTATAAAAGTTTAAATAATATATGTAATTCTTTAAGCTTTATAGCTACTTATTTTAAACAAAGAGTCGTGAATTTCAATTTTATTGTCTAAAGCAGTGCTTCTCAAACTTTCACTACCTGCGACCCAATATTCAATCATAATTTTCATCGCCCCCACCCCCTTCATACAATAACAATGCATCATATTCGAAAAAAAGATACTCTGACGCTAAAGCTACAACACCACTTTTACTTCTTAAGTGCCACCGGCGTATATAAACGTTTCGCTCAACCAGTGCGTAAATTGCTCCGGACGTATATATATGTCTTTCCGATGTACGATCTTCTCTGTCACTGCTATCCATAAAATTAATCCGAAGGCTTTGGAATACAATAAAATGACCTTGACAGTGTTAACGAAGGATTTACTTATTTCAGAGAATTTTCTCATTTGTTACATTTATCCTTCCCCGTCAGTACACCACATACGCTTGCAAACGTGCCAAGTGAGTGAGTGAATATTAACGTCGCACTGTTCAGTTACACGAGGGCTTTTAGCGACGGACCACGTCATTTTAAACCATGGTTAAGTGACGTGGACGACCCCTGAGCTGGCCCCCCTTCTCCTAACTACCACACCAACGGGAAAACGTTTCAACTCTCGACAGATTTAACAGGCATCGCTGCCCTACACGGCGGGTCTTTAGTAGTACTGGGCTCGAACTCGTGACAAAGCCAGTCCCGATCCGATTCCTATACCACTCGACTACCGCGGCCTCCACAAACGTGCCAAACGGTAGCATTGGGGAGCGAATTGCGTAAATTTTAATCGGCCATTAAGGGATTAGTTATAAACCTTAAAAATTATTTAGATAAGTGCTTATTATCTTACGTATATATGACAAACCCGTGAGGTGACTGGTAATTGTTAAATTTGTTCTTAACTTAGTATTGTTTAATTAATTATAAAATACATTATGCACTACTGATACATTTAAAAGTGTATTATATCAGCGTAAATGTTTTTTTTTTTAAATTTTTATCGTGTCAGGATGTATTTTCTTTGTTTACTTTCAATAAATTAATAATTTTTTTCGAATAATCCTTCGTTTTTGATTTTTCACTATGCTCGCGCCCCCTCCTAGGAGGGTGCGCCCCACAGTTTGAGAAACGTTGGTCTAAAATTAAATAAATTCGTTTTCAAAGGAAGAAAAAAAACATCACCCTTCTTTATACATACTGAAAATAAAATATCAGAATAAAATAGGATATTTTTTTGAAAATCCGTTTAGTTGTGTTAATGAGAAAAAAAAAGGGAAATAGCTTAGCTTAGCTTTATATTTAAACCAACTTTAGCTTAATATTTAGTTAATGCATGTAACTGAATTTATAACAAATGGACTTATTTTTACGCAACCAGTCTTTTAAATTCCATTACAGCAATCGCGTGATGAAACGAAATACGATTACGTCCACAGTAGTTAAAAGGTTAATTCAAATTAATCCTTAGTAATAACTTGTCGCGTAGTTCTACTCTTTGAGATTAATCAGTCAACCAACTAACACCGCTAAACATGTCGTTATCTGATCTCTGTTTATTTTCTTTATTTTTTAATAAGAAATAAACATGCAGTTTAGCATAATTTGCATATATACTTGAAGTATATGCTGTCTGAAGACCAGACTGCTGCAAATGACCTCAAAGTTCTGTGACAAGGTCAAATGAAGATTAAAACATCTGAATTTGAACACATTTTGATACTTATTTCAGTTTAAGTGAAGATTATTTTAGCTTTCACACAATTAATTTTAAAAATAGCTTTTACAAAATATTTTTTGCCACACACACAAGTAGTTTATAATAGAAAATGAACTCAATATTATTTTCCTTCCTTTGTGAGTGGGTTACTAATTAACATCTCTCATTCTAAAAACCATCTAGAGGACTATTGACGATGGATCTCGTAAGTTTGAACTATGGTCAAGTGACCAAAAGACATCACTTGATCAGCCCACCCCCTCTCCTAACTTCTACACCTCACAAACGGGAGGACGTTTGGGTCTCCATATATTTAAATTACATCCATATATTTAAATCACTCCAACACCGTTCAACCGATGACTATGAAAATTTGCATGTATATGTACTCATGTGGGGAGAAGGTTTTTATGATATCTTCTTTATTACAGCTCCCCACCAGGTGGCGCAACAGCATATCTACTTCTGTACCGTTCAATCAATCCCCAAGTTGTCAACATGGTCGGCAAAAATGTTGCCAACTTGGCCCATTCGCCAACATTTCGCTATGTTTCTATTGAATCGCCATTATAATGTAAGAAACGGCGTTGCTTCCGAATATTACAATTTTGAGATAAAATAAATACAACAGAAAGTAATATTAACATATTACACATCCAGATGTAAATTATTTACACTATTTTAAACATTCATTACACAAAATTTGGAACAATGTGTTACCTTTGTTGAGAAGATAACAGCTTAGGAAGATGTTTTCAAAAATTGACCCTCAAGAGAGTTACGGGCATTATAAATAAAAAAAAATCTCCTTATAAGCTAGATATATAGAATTAAAATTTAACAAATAAGGGTTTTTTGTGTAACAGATATGCAAAAAGCTTTTTTTTTGTTTAATTGGCAATTCACGTAAAACTGACTCATCAAAAACTTATTTATCCTCTTCAATCTGGATTGTTTATATTTTATATTCACCTTTGCGAAGAACGGGTATAACAGCTAGTACAGTATAGAACTTAAATTAAAAACTGCATATCCGTTTTTATTTCCAGGCCATTTTTCTTAGAAATAACTACTCCTTTCTGTCTTTAACATATCAAATTAGAGCATAAGAAAAGTTTTGCTCCATAATTTTGGGCATTTATTTAAATTTGTAAACTACTCCGAAGATATTTTAAAAGCATATTGAATTCCCTCTTTTTAAATACTTTATTTAAAAGCCACGTTTGCTTTTTCATGATTAATAAAATATTCTCCTTTATAAGCTATGGTAAATAAAGTATTAAATACTTCATAAATATAAAAACTATGTTACAAATCAAACCTATATGAAAGTCGCTTAAGCACAGATATCAAATACGAATTGAGGTAAAGGTAGAATAATTCCGAAAAAAACCCAATGGAGCTAAAGGAAAATGGCGTAGAAATTGAATATACATTCTCTTACCTGCGGACATGCGCATTCACACCCCGCTGACTTCCTGATTAAACGCAACAGTAAGTGGTAATTTCCTTCGTCATTGCATATGCTTCTTTTACATCTTAGATTAATGATAATATCGATTTTGATTGGACGAAAATAAAAGAAAAATCCGACTTTCATTTGCACCCACGGAAAATTGTTCTGTCAAATTCTCAGTTCTCTAATTTTAATAAACTTAGTTCATTCATTTGAATTCATATATGAGAAATAAACATTTCTTTAACTTAAGTTTCACAATGCAGGCATTACGAAATATTATGACGTTATGTTTCAAAGAGATACAAAGCAACAAATAATGCAGGGATTTACGTTTGATGACAGTTGACTTATTGATTTGAATTTAAAACTTAACTCAGTGGCGCAACAATCTACGAGGGCCAATGCCTACTGTGCCCAACTCAATGTATGCGACCTTTGGCCCTGAGGGGCATGAACAGATGTTCCGGTCATGTGGTAAGTCTGACGTGAAGCCCCAGTGCTAAGTTCCCAAGAAAGCTTGGTACTCATTTATCGACCCACTGAAGGGATGAAAGGTTGAGTCATCCTTGCCCAGTTTGGGATTTGAACCTCGTACCTGTGGTGATGAAACGCAATGCACTAGCCACTCAAACATTGTACTTAGGTTTGAATTTATCTCTCTAGATTTAAGTGAGATTTATAGATTAATGATCCCATTATGTAAAAATTCAGTCAAATAACGAGGTTGACAACTAAGCTGACACGTACATGCCTGTCACACTATGTCAAGAGAAGTCCTTGAAGTTGGTTGGAAATTAAACAAAAATACTCTCTCGTTATTTCACAATATTCACGTTAAAAAATACAGGACTATTAGTTTATTGACAGCTATAGTACTCGGGAATACGATAGCTAGATTGTGGAGACCCATCTTTCATTAGCAAGAATCAATAGTATTCTAAAAAAAAACTAGCACTGTAAACTAGGTATTCCCAACCCTATGCCCACCTACCGTTTAATATGTGCCCGCCACAGTGCGATAGCAATAAAAATGTTTTAATTTTCAATAAAATTCTTTGTGAAAGTTTCATCATTTTTAATGAAATAGAACACAAAGTCTTACACAAATGGCAACACAAAACGAAATGCGACCATTTTTTTTAACTACTGTACACATTCGCCAACCTAATTTTCCATACTTAAGCGAAAGAACTGGAGGCAGAAATTTTAGACCTTAAGAACGACATTGGGCAAAATTTCATTCTGTCAAATGAAAATTTCTGAAAAAGAGCTGACAGAAACAAATTTTCATTCTTGAAAAAAGCTGGATAAAAATTAAAATTGGTTTTAGGTTCCAGATATTTGTTTGAGTCATTGTTTTCAACAGTAAATATCATAAAATCAAATTACAGGTTCTAACTTATAGATGAACATCTTAAAGACTGCTTACGAGCAGGAATATCGCGTCATATATCTATATATATAAAGGAAAAAGGGGCTCACTCCCTCACCTACTGACTAATCATCGGAACTATTAAACCTACAGAGTTGAAATTTGGTAGGTAGGTTCCCTTTATGGAGTAGACACCAGAGCCAAGAACGGATTTTGCAAAGATCGAGCCCCAAGGGGCGTTACGGGGGTTTATAGATAATTATTTCCATTATTAAAGTATTAGATGTAGTCTTGAAACTTGGTACACAGATTTCTTTCATAAAGAAGAGATTCTCTACATAAGGAATTTTACGAAAATCGACCTCCAAGGGGGGTTTAAGGGGCGTTATGCATATTTATTTCCATTTTTAAACTATTAGACATAAAGTCTTTTAGTTGATTCCTTTCATAGAGTAGCGATCCGCTACAAAATGGGTTTTGTCAAAATCGACTCCTAAGTGGCGTTGTAAAGAATTAAGGGGCGTTTTAGGCAATTAACTTTTTTTTAAACTATTAGACGTAAAATCTTGAAATTGAGTAATCAGATTCCATTCATTGAGTAGAGATCCGCTATAAGATGGGTTTTGTGAAAATCGCTTCCTAAGTGGCGGTGCGGGGGCTTAAGGGGCGTTATAGATAATTATTTCCATTTTTAGACGTACAGTCTTAAAATTTGGTAAGTAGATTTCTTTCATGGTGTAGAGATCCGCTACAAACTAGTTTTGGGGAAAATTGATCCCCCAAGGGTCATTGAGGGGATAAAGGGGCGTAATATATAAATATTTTTGCTTTTCAACTAATAGAGGTATGTTACGTTCATGGAATAGAGTTCCTTTTACAAAGAGTTTTGCGAAAACGGACCCCCAAAGGAGTGGGGTTTCGAGGGAATAAGGCGTATTATAGAAAAATTCCTGTTTTTCAATTTAACCCATTTACTTGAAATTTGTTGAGCACGTTTCTTTAGTTGAATAGAGTTCCACTAAGAATTGATTTTACGGAAATCAACTCCAGGAGAAGCAGGAAGATTTATTGGGGCATATTGATAGATAAAATTCCCGTTTTCGAACTGCTAAAAATATAATAATAAAACTTTGTTTGCATGCTTCTTTTGTTGAATTGTAATCCGCTAAGAATGCTTTTAACGAGGTATTGATGATAAAAATTCCGTTTTTGCTCTGTTAGATTTAGATTTGAAATTTAGCACGCATGTTTATTTTATGGAGTACAGTTCCAATGAAAGTTGCTTTGGTGGATACCACTTGAATATTAGGTTAAGTGAGCGCAAAAAATCTTTCTACTTCTATTTTAAATATAAATAGAAATTAGATATTATAATGTATGTCCTTTTTATATCGAGGCGAGAGTTACAGCTATAAATATATTTTTAATACAATTGAATTCTTAATGCTAGATATCAATAATTCATATATACGTAAACAGTATACATTTATACAACATCGTTTATAAATACCCAGTAAAACGGGTGGGTAACGACTAGTATATATATATATATATATATATATATATATATATATATATATATACAAGTAAAAATTATCTGCTATAGAGAAATGAATAATCAATAATCACACTGAAACTGAAAAAAAAACTTAAATTGTAAGATAAACCACACATAAAATTTTAAAAAGGATATATTGGAAATTATAAAACTAATAGAATTTAAATGTATATATATATATATACTGGAGGACCCGACAGACGTTGTCCTGTACACACATCTTAAATTCAAAATAAAAGATTCTTGAATATTCGATGCTGCGATCGTAGCGCAGTCTGCCGGATCCAATGTAAAACTTTCCAAGATCATCAATTTATAAATAAAAAAAATAATTAAATAAACATTTCTAAACCGAGTTATAAATATAATTCTTTCTCGAGTCCACTGGAGCAGACAAAAACTTTCATTAAAATCGGTCCAGCCATTTAGGAGGAGTTCAATTATATACACACGCACAGAAGAATTACATATATAAAGAATATTTGAAAAGATATTAATTAAAAACGCTAAAAAGCGTGAATCGTCTGCATTCTCGTAACAATAAAGACCGGGTTTGGCCAGTTTGGCTGAAAATCAATTTTCGACGCCAACTTACGTCTTTTTCAATTCCTACTATTAGCTCACGATCTCTATACATATTTTATTTGTTTGTTTATTTAGTTATTTATTTATCTTGGTGGAATTTTCAATCGTTAATAAAATACATTTTTAGCGCTCATTTGAGCTGAAATGTAATGTACATGATTATTTTGGATGACATTACAATAATTTAATTATAATAAATAAAAATTAATTGATTAAAACTAATTATTTAAAAAAATTACAAATACAGCCACGTTGGTGACCCTTTTGGCGACTTATGTCAAAATTTGAAAAGGTTTTTTTCTCACGTGTTAAAGCATTCAGTTGAAAGGAAATTTTATATGCACGATTGTTTTGGATGACAATACGATACTTTAATGATAATTAATAAAAATTAATTACCACTTAATGTTGTGATTCTGTCATATGTATATACATATTTATATTAATTGCAACTATTTAATGAAAAGTAGCTAAAATAATTTTTTTCTTGGTTGATCTAAGTAGGAATTGATTTAAATTTTTTTATATTACTTGTTTATAACAATAGCGTTGTTACAACAATGCAGGTGAATGTTGAGTTGCATTTTTTGAATGTTTTTAATTAATATCTTTTTAACTAATTGCGATATTAGACCGAATTGTGAATCTAAACCATTCTCGAATTTACTTGAACCCACACAAAAAATTTTATCGAAATCGGTCCAGCCGTTTAGGAGGAGTTTTGTGACAAACACACGCACAGAAGATTTTTATATATAAAGATATACATATGCTACAGTATTATACACATTGCTGACTTAGAACAGCTAATATATATATAATCGCCTAGTTACGAAGCAATAGCCGATGAAATGCAATGCCAATAATTGCGTAGACTTTGATATTTGTATTTCTTATAAATAGTTTTTATATTTAGTAAATTTTGTATGCATTGCTTGATAATTATTTTGCACTAGAATAAAAATAATTTGTATATGGTATTTTTTTGAATTAAATATTTTTTAGGCATTTTGGCAAATATTACTAACCTTACGCCACTACAAATTGACCTTGAAAATATAAATACGTCTGCCGTCCAACAGATATTCTAGAATGTGTGCTCTTAGGGACAAAAAGGATTGTGAACCCTAACGTAAACTGTACAGTAGTTTTTCTGTAACATTGGAGCAAAGTTATTGATAGATTTGAATGAATATAAACCATATAATAAACAAAGTATTATATAAAAAAAACCTATTGATCGGTTAGTTATTTTAAATATGATTAAAATACCTTTACTGGATACTATTTAATAGCATGAAAATCAATATACACATTACTGGAAATTCTGTATATTGAGTTAAAAAGAAAAAAAATGCCTCAGAAACATTCTTTATTTTTAAAGAGAATTCCGCTTAATATTCTCTTACATTAAATACATAAGCCAAAGGTAAAAGATCCACTTGTAACATTATTTGGTTAATGATATAAATGCTTAATGTATCAGTTCAAGTTTGAGAGGTTAAATAATGTTTATATTTTAATGGTTTAACTTATAAAGATTGACTACTATAGCAAGACAATTGAGAGTTCCAATGGCATTCAGACTCTAAATCTGCTCTCCAGGCGATTCTCAGGGGCAACTCAAAGATCATTCAGGCTATCATTGCCCTAAGAGTAGCTGCTACCCAAAGGACTTTGCAATGGATGCCGCATATCTGTTCGGCAATGAGCCGGTTGATAGTCTTTCCAAGGAGGACCGAAATTTCCCTCAACTTTCCAATAACCTTACCCTTACGGATGCCGATGTAATAGTTAGACGTACACTCACCTTCTATCCAGTTAAGAAGAACTTCATTCCAGAACTTAATTGTGACCGCATAATTTCAACCACAATAGCCAGACTACGTACACTTTAAAGGGATGAAAACGTCCCTTGATTGATAAAGAATTAACAATACTTGTTCTCACTGTCCTGACATTAAACTTTTTCCTAACCATATTTTTAATCACCCTTCTATATTGGCTAAGCTCCACAACATAAGCATAACCCCGCGGACCATCAACTGCTTTATTCGCCACAGTTCGTCGACACAAACAGTTTGAGGTTATCCTTTGTAGAACCAAAAGGTTTCTAAGAGTAAATAGTATGTAGTTGTTTATTTTAGTTTGCACTAACGTAAAATAATTAAAAATCGTAAGAAAAATAAATACTAATGCATAGCTTTTGAATCCTATATATCAGAGCTTAATTTGGATTAACATGGATTAGCATTTGTTCAAGTATACTTTATTATCGCACAAAGTTATTCGTACTGAATAACAAGAAACACAAGTGAGAATATACAATAATAATTACTGAAGGACGCACTAAACTGAAATAAGAAGTTATAATAAGAATATAGCCCACAAATGTTTTATCATTTGCCTTAACGTGCGGATTTGACAATTCTTTTTTTCCCTTTAACATTCCCGTCTACGTAATTGCGTTCGGCAACTTTCTATTTCAACATTTTGTATAAAAATACAGCTAAGTTTATAATTAAATACGACAATCACCAATTATAAAATGAGAGAAAATGTTTCCCTTAGTCGTAAAAGAGTTGTATTGTTACAGTTTAGTCGTGTATTGTAACAAATTTCTTTCTCAGATAAATCTTTCAGTCACAGGTATTTTTAAGTGAAGCTTGATATGGATATAAATACCCTAACCACTTGATTATAAATAGTTTAACATGATTTTAACTATGACGTAATCTAATTTCTAGAATAGAAATAAACAGAGACAGAAATTATCCACAACTTTTAATTATCACACATGTTTGCATATTTAATTTAACATTGTATGTAATGTATGTATGCATGTATCATTATTTACTAGCAAAATCTACAAAAAGTAATGCAAAAATAAAGTATAAAAAGTACGTATTTTTAATCTTAAAAAATATTAAATAATCGATTTATTTCTCGAATTCAAATATCTTTTGGAACAAATCATGGAAAATCTTCCAGCCTCTCGAGGATCGACGAATATATATTCGTACTTCCCTAATCTTCCAAATTTTCTCAAAATAGAAATACTTCACAGAGAACCATCGCTTCTTTACAAAATATTTCAATATTAAACCTTATTCCCTCCACCGTATCTTTAATAAATCCGATTCTCCACGGAAATATTAAATCCTATTCTCCAGAAACAATACGACTCAGATTTTAATAATAATTTCATAAAGTCTTGGGCGTTAATAATTTAATATCCATTTCACTTCCAGAAGATTGGAAGCGAGCTCGGAAATTTTACTCCTGGGTCTTTTTCTCGGAGTCCGGAGATTTCAGTCTTAAGAATTGGGAGAATTCCCGGTTGATTCCTTGTCTAAGAAACCACGTGACTTTTGGTGATGATTTTCAGGTCCTTCGCTGTTGAACGAGTACTACCAAGTCGTCGTCCCACTTTTTAGTGCCGACGACCTTGACAGTCGTCTCGTATATCGATTTTTACACATTCCACTCCCCTTTATGACTTAGAGAGCAGAGGAAAGACAAGGGCTTGAGGTATAAGAATTGGATTGTAGGCCTTTGCAACTAGTTCTTGATTGTTGGTTAATAAATAACGTTATGTGTCGAGTACGGGATCTCTAGAATTTTTCGACAGAGATTATTAAGAAGATGGAGTATCGTTTTTGTTTTCTGTAACTCCCTTGGAATTATTCCAAAACGCGTGTACATTAGAAAGTACATTATTAGCTACTTAAATACCTAAATATTTCGCGGGAGATTTTTGTGTGTGTGTGTGTTTTCGTATCTCTCATGCAAAAAGTAATTGAACTATTACTGTATTAATCCAAACCGTCACTTTAAGAATTGCCTTCAAAAGTTCTTGCAGTAATATATGGTTACTTATAGTAAAAAAGAGAACGGAAATCTTATATAATCTTGGGAAGAAACTCCTTTATCTGGTTCAATGATATATTTTATACGATTCAAATTTGTTAAGTTACAGAAAATAATATATCGACTTAAATTCAAAATTTAAGAACAAAATACCATATTTTTTAGACAAATATTTATCATTATTATGATACACTGATTATAGAAATGTCTTAAGACAAATCTAAAACTCACAATATTTGATACTTAAATTTTATTCAATTAAAAATAATCACAAAACTGATATAATATGATGGAACATGTATTTACTGATAACCTTAGAATTGGCATAAAGTACACCTAAATATGAAAAAGATAACAGAAATAGGATCTTAGAAAGAAACTATACTAGTTAAAAATATACTTATAATCACATCATGCTTTGAATGTATATAATCCAAATTTATTAAATAATCCACAATAAATATAATTTGTTTGAAATATTTCCATTTAAATATACGATAAACAATTTGTGTATTTTGAGTTAAACAAATAGTATTCAACTTACCCGCGCTGACTGCACTCGTTAGACTGAAGTATCCAAAAGGAAGGACAAGCAACAGAGAAAGCATCAACATCTCCTGAAATAAATGGAAATACTAACAGAATTATTCATTTTCAGATACGAATAATAAATATAAATACGGAAGATATGGTCATGATATTTAAAAATTTCCTTTAATTCCATTGGAACCTCATGAAAAAATGTAAATCTTAATGGAAATTAATTTTTCTAATTAGTATTCAAATTTTAAAATGTTTCAAAAATAAAGTAGCGCGTTGTTACGAAACACCTGTAAAATGCTCAATCATTCGTTTATTTATATTTAGAAAGTCAATTATAAAAACATCATAATGCATGAATCTATTGCAACGATGTGATTAAGTATCAAATTTAGGATAGAATACTTACCTTATGGCACAATCTAGGCTGGTTACATAATATGGGATGTACAATTTTGTTAGAACACAATAGCTATCTTCCCTAAGTATCTTAATAAATAAGTTTTTCAATATTTAAGAAAGAGAAATGAATTTTTAGGACCAAATACGTGCTTTCGTAGATTCCCCCCTACATATAGGAGTATATATAAAATCACATTTGCGAGGTTCAGTCACTGCTCAAGGAACTGCGAGCAGAACGGAAAAGCTGCAATACCTTATAATATCAAGTGATGCTATGAAGCAACCGTAAAACGCGCACGTATTCTTTTTATTTTCAGACTAAGTTTCGGAAGAAAATAAAGAACTTAATTAAGTATTAAAGACATTAAATAATATTTGAAAGAAGTTACATGAACAGAAAATAGTGCTTATTTGTTATTTGTTATCAAATATGCAGTTCCAATGAGTTCAATACCTATAAATATAAAATTGTTTTCGCGTTGGAACAAACAATATTTCTATCTCAATAATGCACTTCCTTTCTAGTAAAGAATTCTATATTTTTGTAGGAAAGTTCTTTAAAAAGGTTTTGTATCTCGAATCAAACTTGTTTATCAAAAAAATTTTATTCATATTTTCATAGTACTTTTGTAAATGCTTTCATAATATGAAACCTCTTACGGTATGAACACACATTGTACACATAATAATGAATTTCAAATAGTTTTTTAAAAAAGAAAAATAATACATCCTTAATTTTAAGCAATTTAGGTAAAATGTGTGTGTGTTATATATATTAGTTTCTTTATTCTTTTTTTTTTGAATATCCACAGAAAAAATATTCTTACTTTTATGTAAACTTATATACAAAATTCTACAAATATGCTACATGTTAAGAATTCTCGACAAAAATGTGTAATGTTGTATTCTTTTCCCGGTACATAAGAAAAATAGACTGTATAGTATTATATACGAGTTTATATACGAGTATATATATATATAATATATTTATATATTTGTCTAAGTGTCAAAACTTTAAACAAATCGTATAATAATTTATTGTTAGCGACAAGCCATACTTCCTCATATTTTGAAACTTACGAAAAAAATGTATTTTCAATGTCTAAAAAGGAATACAATAAGTTTGAAACTGTTTTTAGTTTCAAAACGCATGGATTTGAAATATCAAATTTATGGACTGAATTTATTGGTTGAATAAAAATCTAAAAATGTAAGTGTTTTAAAGAAAAGCGAAAAACAGCTGTAATACTCAACTGTATTTATATTTCGTTGATAAAGAGTACTAAAAATGTCGCATACATATGAAAGAAAATGTAGCAAATTAATCTGGAATGACCCTGGATTATTTTTAACATTACTTATAGAAAAGGAAATGACTGAATATTTCCTTAGCTTATATACAGCCAAAGAAATTTCCAGAACTTTTCATAAATATATAATTACTATTAACTTTTATAAATAAATTTACAGTTAATTATATTAAAAAACGAGAAAAAGAAAGAATTGCAATTAATAAAAATACGCACAAGATGCACAACTTAAATTTAATACAAAGAAAACAAAATTTACTTTTGGCAAGTCGCCCTCAGTCGGGCTCGTGAGTCCGAACAGTAGATCATGTTCATGGCAACCGAAGCGAACTATTTTTGCTTAACTATATACAATTTTGGAATGAATTTATTACTTTTAGTTGCCGATGTTGTATTAAAGTTAAGTGCTTTACACATTTTATGGTTAAAGATGTTATATATAATCAGCGCTCCTCTTTCATTTTTTACGATCCAACAATTTTTTTTAAAATGTCACTGTTTTATCTGCGAGTTATTTACATCAAGGGAATGTCACAGATTACATTTTTTAAATATAAAATGCATGATACTGGACTTTAGAAAAATTGATGCAAATCACGTAACTAACCCGATTATAATACACGGACGTGCCACTGAATCAGGGATATTTACTTAGTAACGAGTTGGGCCTCCTTTGGCCTTAATAATGGTTGCCACACGAAGAGGCTTAGATTGAACAAGTTTCTGAAAACGCTCCACAGGAATGTCTTCCAAAATATTGGCTAAATCTGTCCATGATTCAGTAAGGTTCTTTGGTGCTGTGTGACGGCATTTCACGTCTTGTTCCAAAGCATCACAAAGATGCTCAATAGGATTTTAATCTGGGCTTCTAGGAGGTCAATTTATGACAGAAAACTTCGAGGAATGTTCATCCAACTAACCAGAATCCAACCGGGACTTGTGAGAGGTACAGTTGTCTGTCTGGAAAACTCAATTACCGTACGGATACCATACGGAGAAGCATAAGCAGATGAAGGTGATCATCCAGGAACTCTACGTACCGAATTGCATTGAGGGAGGTTGGTACAGACTCCAAAGGTCCCAAACAGCGTCACGAATAAACACCCCAGACCATAATTTCAGTTCCAACCTGGCATGCAGGATTCATGGCTTCATGAGCCTGACTTCATATTCTCAGCCTCCCGTCGGCGTTAAGTAGTAGAAAACGAGACTCATCACTGCATACAACTCGTTTTCAGTCCTCTAAACTCCAGTATCTGTGCTCTCTTTCCCACGCAAGATTCAGTCCGAGGGCAAGCATTGAGTATTGGTACTCTCGTAGGTCGACGGCTCCTGAAACGAGGGTCCAAAGTTCGTTTACTGACTGTACGGCTGACATCGACTTTCAACTGGGTGGTAATTTGAACTAATATTTGGCTTCACTAGCTACGTACAATACGCCTGAGCTGTCTCTCACCGCGCACTGTCAGGCTAATTGTACTTTGTAGTTTACCCGAACACTGTTTTTTGTCTACTATCCATGTATTCTTGGTATTCAAGATAACACTGTCGACCTTGAATATCCTAGCTGTCTGACGATTTCGGAAATTCAATGGTTCATGTGTCATGCACCGCACCTAGGATTTGTTCCTGATAGAAGTCATCTGATTCAGACAGTTTACTCATACTGGCAATTCCAACAACTAATTCAGAACGATCACAGTGCGTGCTAGAAATGCAGTTACAACAACACCCTCACTTGCGCATAAATGGTGCGCAGGGCTACTCAATTTGTATAGCCATTTCTATCCCTAATTCAGTGGCGTTTCAGTGTAGTTTTTGAAGATTTTTGCTCCCCATTTTTAATGTGCAACTTTACTGAGTTAGAGATTTTTGATGCCTTATCTGATACTATGCATGATGGAGTTTTTTTTTTTTTTTTATTTCCGTATTAAAAAAAAAAAAAACTTCTAAGAAGCAATGTTTGTCATTTTCAGTTAAATATCGAATTCTCTGAAGGGAACCGAATAAACTCTTACAGTGTAATTATTTTATCTCACCGACGCATCTAAATTAATAGTTATGATTTAGATAATTATGTAATTTAATAACAATTTATATAATTATATTGACTTTTGTACAATAATTTATAAATGAAAGTTCCTTCTGTGATATTGAATAAACGATATGATTTAATAATACTGTTGTTTTTCGCCTGCTAGCCTGCTAAATAACGCAAATATTAATTTACACGGCTAATACACAGAAAGTGTAGCAAATTAAGTCATGAATTTAAAAACTCATTTATGATTTACAACATTATTCTCTGAAAATTAACTCATTAATTTCATCAACTTTTGAATAATTTTTTAAAATTCTACAGACTGATTACTGACTTATTAAGTATTGTGTTCAAAACTCGAATGCGACCATTGTCTGATCTCTGGTTACCGGTGTTATAATTCAGCGGTTCTTAAAATATCAATCGTGGAGGCTTTCTTTTACGAGATGTGACACACACACAAAGCGAGACTAAGTGTGTTTCTTGAATGGAAAAAAAGGTGAAGTTGGCAACAACTGTTTTAGTTACGTCATCCCACACACCTCCTCTATCCATCTGGGATCAGTTTCAACTTATCCGATCACGCGAGTTCTGCATTCCACCGTAAAAATTGAACACTGGATCACAATTAAGTTTCTTGTAGAAATTAAGAAATCAGGTACGAAAATATTTTAAATCTAATTCAGGATTTTAGAGATAAAATTTTGTCCCGTGCTACTTCCGTTGAGATTCGCTAAAAACGGGCTTTGTAGGAATCGATTCATAAGGGGGATTGCAAAAGTACATAGATTAAAAAATATATCGCACGCGAACTATTAAACTTGCAAACTTTAAACTTTGAAAGCATATTCCCTTTGTTGAGAAGAGATCTGCTAAAAATCTGTTCTGTGGAAATCGACTCCTGAGAGGAAGAGGTTACGCGGGAGGAAAGGATAAATATGCTTCAGTTTAAATCCTGTCCTTTTTAAATCAATAGGGGAGGGCTATAAAAATGTTTTTCAAAGCAATCGAAAGATTGATGCTAGAATTTAGGCAACAAAATTAATTTAAGTAAATATATTGTCACAAAAAATCACAAAATACCCAATGAAATGGGCTGGTAACGGTTAGCATTAAAACATAAATCAAAGTTTAATTCATAACGTGTGTTTTTCACCTTTGCACAAAATGAAATTAAAGATTTTACAGAAACAACTTTTAAAATTCATTACAAAAGTAGACACATTTTTTATAAAAATTTTATTAAAACCTACATCTTTAAGTGTGTAATATATATATATGTCATTATTAACACCAGGCAAGCTGAAACTTAGTGTATACCTGTATTGCCCAAAAGCAGTCAAAATGACCACATTGGGAAAGAATGATTAATATGTAAAGAATATTGTTTAAAATTTACTTTCTATATTTTTTACATTATTTAAAGTCATATAACAATTATTAGTAAATATTAACAATAAAAAAATTTTACTCTACTTGAAAAAAAATACATTCTAAAAAATTCTAAGAAATTGTTCATTATATATGTAATAGTTTTTCTAAATGAAATTAAAAAGCAGTCAAAATTACTTCCTTGAGAAATCTAGAGTAAAAAATGATACAAGGTACAGGTTTGTGGTTAGATAGAAATGTGCCACAAATTAATAATATAGCTTTGCCCCATCTGGACTAGGCAATATTCGTATCTGAATATCGAGCAGTATCATCGATTACTTGAAGTATGAGAAAGTGAAGGATGTCTAAGGTCAATATTTGTTGTCAATCAACAGGGACTAAAGGATACTGTCTCACGGCTTAGTTGTAACTAGAAATCCCAAGAGCAAAACTGCCATGAGCTAGGAGCTACTACATGTGTGTGTTTTTAAGGTTGTATAATATAAATCTCTTCTACATTCGAAGCCCTGATTTTGCAAAAATGTAAAAATAAATAATTTTTTTATTGATATTTAGTGTCACTTGAATTTGTGAATACGCATATAAAATCCTTTTAAAAATATTGCTACACAGTAATATTTCATTATATTACTCATTATTAAAAAAATTTCCCTCTGTTTCTGTTTAACTTACGATTTATTGACACTTATTGTTAAGGGGAGAAGGAAACTTCTGTATCGACAATGTTAAATTGGGTATTTTCGAGATGTACTCTTTCTCCAAATATGTTATATGTACATGTTTGAAATTTTTCATTCAATTAAAGTACACCTTTCTCATTATACTGAAAAGAGCTTTTAGCTTTTGGATTTGTTCATAATTTATAAAAACTTTTTATCACACATAGTGAAATTTAATCCGTTTTTTACATAAAATATTTGTAAAAATTAGATTTGTTTTTTACTCAAGGCTCATTTCATTATATATTAGCCATCATTATAAATATATTATAAAAATTTTTCATACCTGTGAACACTAGTTTCTCAGAAAAGGTACATGGCACATCAAAATTTACATTTTGAGATAAATTGATTTTAATGTATACAATGTGACTTCTAATCGGCTAGGAAATAAAAAAGTAAAAGGCTCAATTTACAATAAAAGATATATGTTTTGGTTTATATCAAACGTTAAACTCTTCAGCAAAAACGAAGTACTTTGTTTACATTTTTGCAATTCAAATGGACGTAGCCTAGTTTCAAAGATTACTTAAAAAAAGTTTTTTAAGAGCTTCTAATACCCTAGAGGTTAAAGTATATTTTTAGAAATTTTTAAATCTATATAATTTGAAAATGTAAAAATTTCAAATATTGTCAAAAAATAAGATTTTAGCTTTCCAAAAAAAACCTCCTAATCGTTAGTATAACCATATTTTCGTAAAATCATTTGCAGAAAATGAATCATGAGAAGTCTTCAACATCCTGTTTCATTTTTTTATTTTTGTTGAGAACATTTATAACCCCGTGCACCACAAAGTATCACACTGGAGATTACTTAGAAGTAAGCGTGAAGCACACACCAGAAAGAAGAGATGGATTACAACGCAAATATCCATGACTTTTCCGGGATTCGATCTCAGCCCGCACCGCAGTCAGCGGCACTAACAGCTATACCAGATGGGCGGCATCTCGTTTCATTTGAGCGAGTAAAACGAACTATTTAAATGAAATGTTTTGACAAAAAAAAAGACAAATTTTGAAAAATCAATATCCTTTTATGAAACTACACTCAGAGCATTTTTTATCCTTTTACAGATCCTGAACTAACATTTTTTTTAAAAGTTCACATTATTTTCAGAGTTATCAATTGAAATCATACTGCTGGGTTTTCTTAAAATTTCTATTTTCTCTCGATGTGTAAAATATGAATATAAATCCGTTTCTAAATTATAAATTTAAAAAAACTTAGTTCAGGATTTGTACAGAGGTGTAAGTTACATATAGGGAAGACCGAGGGGTCAAGGTAGATCATGGGCGGCCTTGTCACGAGCTCTAGCCCAGTACCACTAAAGACCCGCCGTGTAGGGGACCGATGTACGTTAAATCTGTCGAGAGCTCAAACGTCCTCCTGTTGGTGTGGTAGTTAGGAAGGAGGGGGTGCTAGCTCATGTGTCGTACACGTCACTTAAACCGTGGTTCAAAATTACGGGGTCCGTCTCCAAAAGTCCACGTGTAACTTAACCATTGCGGCGTTAATATTCTCCCACTTACCTAAAGACAAAATATTATTATTACAGAAGCGGTTTTCATAAAAATATGTGTTATTTTTTCTCTTATTTTTTCCCCAAGAAAATTGCAAGTAAAAAAAAATTGCTGTAATAATACTCTTAAAACAATTTTATGTGTATATTCTAATTTAGGTAACTCTAAATGACAAACAAAAGTAATATAAAAAAATTAAGTCAATTTCTACTTAGATCAACAAAGGAACATTTTATTTTAGCTATTTTTTATTAAATAATTTCAATTAATATAAATATGTACATACATATGACAGAATTAGATTATTAAGTGACAAAATAGAAAGAGATTTTCCTTGCAATTTTCCATTTTCCTTTTTATATATTGTGTTAGACTATCATTTTTGTTTGTATTACTATTTATTCAATAATTAAACTTAATTATTCAAGTAAAATAATATAGTAAAATAAATCACATTCTCAGAATCCGAGGAGGGACTCCAACCCACGACCTTTGGAATAGAAGTCCAACGCGTTATCCATTGCACTACAGGGACACAACGAGCGATTTTAATTTTTATATATGGTATTGGACTATTTATTATTTTTGTGTTTGTTACTATTTATTCATTACTTATGTTTAACTAATGAATTAATATTGTAAAAAACTGTATTAAGAAAGGTCGGTTCCCCTGAAATAAGTAAATCCTTCGTAAGCACTGTCAAGGTCCTTCTATTACATTCCAAGGCCTTCAGAACAATTTTATGAATAGCAATAGAAAAGATTGTACTTCGGAAAGACGTATATATATATACTTTTAGAAAATTAATACTTTGGCTGAGCGAGACGTTAATATACGTCGATGGTACTTGAGAGGTTAGAGTCGCATTGTAGCTTTAGCGTCAAAGAATATTATTATTGAGTTCAATACATTGTTATTGCATAGAGGGGGGACGATGAAAATGATGAGTGAATACTGGGTCACGAATATTGGAAGTTTGAAAAGCACTGATCTAGCCCCTTGCCATGATGAATTTCGTGGGTCTGAATCTGACGCAGTGAAGATCAGGTGGCATAAGAAACAGCAACTACGTACTGCTGTAAAAAGAATAAACTAAGATTTTGTTCAATAAAGACAGAACGTAGCGAATGGTTGTTTTCCGGGGGATCGTTTGTATCTCTAAAACTCTTTCAAGTGAGCTCGGTTTCCTCGGGTACTCTACCAACAGTCTCCGTGTTTTTTCATAACGCAAAGTTAATATACTCTCAACTCAACTAAAAGCATGATTTCTAAAATATTTTTGCATTATAAAGGATCAAATTAATTAGGTGTAATTTAAGATATATTATTGCTTTTGTCAAATTATGAGTATACCATATTTTCGTAAATGTATTTTTGCTGAGATTTCATCATAAAACATTTCCAACCTCTTGCTTCATTTGAGTCAGTAAATATTCCTATTTGACAGTAGTTTTATATAAACATTGTTATCTTAGAAATTATAATATTTCTTAATTAGCTCTATTCTAAACAAAATAATTTAATGCACTTCTCTATTATCTTAGTAGTTATTTGCCGTGTATGTTAATTAAGCTATCTTGAAATGAACAAAATGTTTATATTATGAAAGAAAGCAGCAGATAACGTCTATCATTTTCGCTGATTGTAATATTCCAGGAGTAATTAGCACAAAAACTAGTCTGCACTTGGAAATAATTTTATAACTGTAATACGTAATATCTAAATTCGTAATTTAATTTAAGCATCTTATTCTCTGATTTTTTTTTTTTTTTTTACAATCGACAGCCTCGCTATAATAACTGGGATTTTCTTTGGGTATACAAATAGGAATAATACCGTACATTTTAAAAAGAAATCTATTAAAATACATGGCATTTTATACATGAGTAAATATTATTTTTTAGAAAAACTAAAACTAAAATTACAATTTTTTTTTTTTCAAAGAGGAAATGTCGAATGATTGGGGAACTCTTTTTAGATGCTACATTTTTTTAATAAATCTGTTTATGTTTGTAACATTTAAAGTTATTAAATACTTGTGATAAATAATATTTTTCAGGAAGAAAGTAATAAAAAAGAGACACCCCTGGCAATTTTGGATAACTTAAATAATAAAGCTCTATCACAAGAGTTAATCAAAATATTTTTCTTGCATGATTTAAACTGGAATAAAATTTATTAATAATAATTTTTTGTTGTCAAAATAATGATAAGTGTACACAGACATTTCATTCTGAATTAAATAAAGTTCTACTTAAAAAGCCTTAATTTGGCTTGTAAAAAAATTCACTTCCTTCATTAAATGAATTTGAGAAAATCTTATGAAAATAATATCGCTATTTTAAAAATTAAATTAAATAAAACATATTACAAAGCAGTGTATATATATACTTTATCATTGTTTGTACCTTGTACACCCCCGCTATTGTTGCTGGTCGCGCCCCCTACAACTCATCACTTCTACGAGTTTTCTCATACCGAGCGGACGTACTCTCCCAGTCGTCCCGTCGTAGAATGTGTTTCATTGCATTAAGTGCCTCTTTGTCTATATAATATTACTTACCTTTAAATTCATTATTAATGTGTTATTATTATTTATCTATGTTAATCATAATAAATATTTGTTTGTTATGGATTAAGGTTTTATTTCTCTCTCGTGAGTATTAACGACGTTAATTTTATTGCCGGCATCCCGCCGCATTTAGGCCTACCGCCCCCTACTTTCAATCATAATTAATTTTGTATAAAAGAGTAACTCCCGCTCATACCAATATGAGGCATTCGACGTCTTCCGGAACTGTGATTTTGCAAAAGCTTATAAATGAATACTTTTTTTAATTATTTGATGTCACTTAGATTAGAGAATACACGTATAAAATTATTTTAAGAATATTATACTAAAAATTATAAAAAATGCAACATTTTAGCCAAAAATTGAACACAATGGTTCGATGGAAAAATACTTTGGTTATTTACAGCTAGCACTTCTCCAGAAACCCTGAACAAAGAATTTTGAAATACACTACTGGACAATTGCTAAGGACGGATCACAAATTGCTATGTAGCATAACATTAAGCGAGACATGAGGCCTAGTAGGATAAAATATAGTTGCCACACTGTTCAGACATTAGAATAAAGAATATTTATTCCTTTGGAAAGTACAAAAGCTGTGAAACATCTGAAAGAAAAAAAATGTTCATTTGATCTGCGTACGGAGAAATGGAACAATGCATCTAAAAGTCAGCAGGCACCTTAAATAAAGGTATCATTACGGTATATGTCCACCGTGGAGTGTGGTGCAACATTCCACACGTCGTACCATACTTTGCACTACATTATCCAGCAGCTGTTGAGGCAATTTATCCCATTCCTCTGTGAGTGCACGGATGAGGGTGTTCTTGTTTGTCGGAGGATAGTTTCGACCAGCAACTTGCCTCCCCAAAGCATCCCACACATTTTCAATGGGGTTTAGATCTGGAGAACGCGCTGGCCATACGAGACGTTGAATACCCTCGCTGTCTAGACAATCCTGAACAGCGAGTGTTCGATGACATGTTGCGTTGTCGTCCATAAAAACAAATTTATCACCGACAGCACTACGGAAAAGACGAACATGAGGAAGTAGAACTTCATCAATGTATCGTTGGCCCGTCATAGTCCCATTCGCAACCACATGTAGGCGCGTGCGGCCATTGATCATGATGCCGGCCCACACCATGATACCGCATGTCGGATATCGGTTCTTTTCCTGGATATTTTCTGGACGATAAGCAGTACCACTCTCGCGCCAGATCAGTTGGTGTCTACAATCCGATGACAGACTGAACCTACTCTCATCTGAGAAGAGTACGCATGCCCAGTCCAGTTCAGTCCGATTGTGATGCTCACGACACCATTGCAAACGGGCAGTACGGTGCTGTCTGGTCAATGGGACACACACAACAGGTCTGCGTGCGTATAGTCCTCCTCCCCTCAAACGTCTGGCAACAATTTTTCGGGAGATCTGTTTTCCTGAGGCAGCAAGAAACTGATTTGCCACCTGCTGAGCTGTGGTGCGCCTGTTCCGTTTTGCTGATAGGACGATATATCTGTCTTCTGCAGGCGTCGTACTTCTAACACGACCTCCCCCGTGCCATCTACTATACATTCCAGTAGTTTTAAATGACTTCCACAGCCGTGAAACAACGCTGTGAGCGATGTCGAATTCCATGGCAACATCTGTTATTTTTCGCCCTTCTTCGATCTTTCCAATAATTCGGCTACGCATAAAATCATCTATGTGATGTCGGGAAGACATGCCAAAAATTTTAAGTTCGTCTATTAAATCTTTCCTGTAAAACTTTGACTTGAAACAACAACTGTTCACACGCGTCAAAACCTTTAAAGCTCTTATGAACGCTATCACGTGATGAACAGAAGTGGAAAAAAAAATTGCATACTCATACTTCTTCTTACTAATATCCCGTACTTATTCTAATTTTCCACATTTTGCTTCCTTTCATTTTGTGGTTGCTATGGATGATAGTGTTATCCGTCCTTAACAATTGTCCAGCAGTGTATATAAGGAGTGGATTTATTCATGTTTTTAATACATCTTTCTGAAGAGATTTTAACAAAAAAAAAACACATAATATAAGCAGAACATTATCACAGAAGCATTTTTCATATAAGGAGAATATTTGGAAAATACACTCTATATATCAAGATACTCTATAAGGCCCCATAGTAGTGAAATTTCGTATGAAAGACATTTGTACCAAACATGCAAATGATTAAAATTTGGTGTCCAATGAAAATGGGAAAAGCGGGAGCTACAGTGCATCGAGACTGCGCACTCAGCAGGTGTCTATAAGAAGCAATTCTCAATCAGATGCTCAAAATGTCTGCTGCATTGCTATTTAGGATACCTTTCAACGACTGAAAAAACATCTCGCCGCAGTTTTCTAGCTCATTACGAGCAACTGTTAGAGTTTGAAAGAGGTTATGCAATTAAATTGAAAGAGACAGGTTGGGCAAATCAGAGAATCGCTCGCCATATGGCTCAAAGCGATGCGGCCATTAAAAGATGCTGGAAAGAATGGGTGGGCAGAGGCAGATTAAAGCAACATGATGACAGTGGTCGATCTAGGGTCACAGCAGATCGGGAGGACAGATTGATTAGCAGATCAGCAGTCACAGCACCTGATTCATAGTTAACAACCATCAAATGTTACACTCGCACACGAATGTCCACCATGACCATTCACAGACGGCTGATAGAGTGAAATTTATGCTCGAACCGACCGCTATGCCACCTGCCCCTCACATCGGCCCACTGTCCAGCTAGATTACAGTGGTGGTTCGCTCGATCAGGTTGAAATAAGGCTGACTGAGGACGTATGGTGTTTAGCGACGAATCCCGCTTCCAACTGTGTCCTGACGATCATCAAAGACTAGTCTGTAGACGCACAGGGCAGCGTATCGATCCTTCTTTCACTATTGACCACCACACAGGCCCTCAACCAAGAGTTATGGTCCAGGGTGCCATTTCTTTTGACAGCCGGACTGTTAGACTTCGCTAGAGGCACACTTACAACCCACCGGTACGTTGACGACATTCTGAGAACTACTTTTCCACCGTTCCTTTTGCCTTATTCTGGCCTTATTTTTCAGCAAGAAAATGCCAGACCACATACGGCACGTGCTTCTATGAATTGTTTTACAACTTGTCAAACACATACTTAGCCAGCCCGATCACCTGATCTGTCTACAATCGAGCATGTCTGGGATATAGTGGGAAGGTCACTGCATCTACCAGGGAATGTTGATGACCTTGCCCGACAATTAGAACACATTTCGCAAAATATACCGCAGGAGGCCACCAAAGCTCTTTATCACTCTATGCCACGTTAAGTGGTAGCTTGCATCCAGGCTAGAGGTGGGTCAACACCTTTTTGAGCTCTTTACTTTGTAACTATGTATCTTAGAAATAGCCTCTCAATTTTTCTGAAATTTTAATCATTTTCTGTTCTGCACATAATCTTTCTACGCACCAATATTTGTCTCTATCGGACAACTCGTTCTTGGGGCGTCGGGTTTTTTTTGTTATAGAGTGTAGCTAACTCTAAGTTCTTTTTTTGCCTAAATATTGCTTTTAAATAACTATTTTATCGTAATAATTTTCTTAAAACATTTTTTATTTGTATGTATTGTATGTAACCTAAGTAATTCTAAATATTAAAAAAAATCGTATGTATGTTTTTGCAAAATCACGGTTCCGTACGTAGTCGGTCACTTTAAATACAACACACACACACATTATTGATGTAATTTAATTTATCTTTACGTACACATTAAGAAAATACACACGCATTTTCTTTAAAAAAGGACAAAAAAGTGAACATGAATTTATCTATCTTTATATTAAATGTTTTTACTTGCATAATATAATTATCACTCAGGAAGATGAAGATAAATAAACATAAATCTTAATAATGTGAAAATGTTCATGTTTATTTTTGTAAATGAAAATAAGTTTTCCTTCATAAGATTTCAAGGGCAACTAACATGTAAATAGCAGGAATATATGCCTCAAGGTAAACTTCTCAGCAATCTATCCTAATTACGAGGGAATATTATCTATCCCTTATATATTTACTTCGTTTATTTTCAACTTATTTAAGATATCCGACTACCTTAAAATCATGATTTTTTTTAAAAAAAATGATCATTTTTGTTAATATTTTATTTTACAAGTCATCTTATTAGCTTCATAAAAATACCAATGTTTTTATTTTTCATTCACTAGAAAAAATCACATGTGTGTTAGTAAAAGCAGATGCCATAACTTTACATAAGACGTCAAATTTTAAAATGTGTTTTACTCGAAATGTGTTTTTTCCGAAAAACTCAAACGAGGACAGCGATTGCTCAAAAAGTTTTCAAAACAATTAGCTGAAATTTTGTGTGTATGTTCTGCATAACAACAGAAGTGTTTTAAACTTCAGATTTATCAGTCACTGTTTTATTACAAAATTTATTCTTTATGTGAATACAAACACTGTTTTTTTAAGCAATTTCATATAACAGCTAAAATAAAGTGCTCTTGTTTTTGTAAAAATTAGAATATATCTTATCCTGAAGGTCACTTCAAAAAGGAATAGCAACGTAATACATCAAAATTGAAAAATAGCGAATTTGTTCATTTACTATTTGTACAGAGAGCGGGCCCCGTTTATGCAATATTTTGTCAACTTCCCCCCATTTTTCCCCATTTTAGTAGTAATAATTTTTTTCAATTCTTAATTTTAGTTTTTTATTTCTTAAAAAATGTACTAAATAAATCTAAAAACCACAAAAAATCTCCATATATCTATTATTTAAAAAAAAGTTGTCGCAAGTAGTCGGATACCTTAAGAGTAGCTTGTACACTGGTGTGCAAAACTTAAGCAACAATGTAAAAATTTAGCAGATAGCCATGAAATTGCAGAAAAGGAGGTCTGGAGATCAGTACAGTGAACAAATAAGTCAGTAGAAACGTCATGCGTGTGCAAATATTAGGAACCAAACGTCAGAAGCGGCGTAAGCGTACGCAAAACGCGTGATGTCGGCCCGCGCTGCTCAACAGTAGAATAAAATGATGGTCGGAGACGCAATTCAACATATTCGTTGCAAGTGCCAGTGAGTCAGTTCGTGAAATATGGCTAGAAGAAATCACCCGGACGACTTCAAACGTGGAAGAATGATCGGAAAGCTGGAGGAGGGGCGTACCGTCACCAGTGTAGCTGCAGCGTTCGGAATCAACAGAAGTGTCGTTTCGCGCGCTTGGAAAGCGTTCCAAACCACAGGTACAGCTGTTAGAAAGGTTGGTGGTGGCCGCCCGAGGACGACAACTGCAGGGGGATGACCAATATATCATTCTGCAGGCAAAAAGAGGCCGACGGCAGTCAGCAAGCGTCATTGCTCAGCAACTCTCTACGGCAACGGGGCGACAAGTGTCGCGGTTTACTGTGACCAGACGCCTTCACAAAGGGGGCTTATTCGCCCACCGTCCTGAACGCTGCCTCCCGTTGAAAGTTGACCACCGACGCCACCGTTTACAGTGATGCAGAGAGCACAAAAACTGGACAACTGATCAATGGAGTCGTGTCCTCTTTACGGATGAGAGTCGGTTCAGTAACAGAAGCGATTCTCAACGTGTTTTGATTCGGAGAGAGATCGGGACACGGTTTTATACCAGAAACATCAAGGAAAGACACCATTACGGTGGTCCTGGAGTTCTTGTCTGTGGAGGCATTATACTGAACGGGTGAACTGAGTTCCGCATTTTCGATAGAGGGTCTGTAATCGGGGATCGCTATTGTGAGGAGGTACTTCTTCCCCATGTGCGTTTGTTCCAAGGTGCCATTGGCCCAGACTTCATTTTTATGGATGACAATGCACGGCCACATCGGACTCTTGCTGTTGAGGAGCTGCTGGAAAGTGAAGATATCACTCGAATGGATTGGCCAGCGTACTCCCCAGATTTAAATCCCATCGAACATGTGTGGGATGCTTTGGGGAGACGTATTGCAGCACGCTCACATCATCCGGAGAACACACAACAACTCAAACAGAGGCTGATTGAAGAATGGGTACTCCTACCACAAGAAATGTTGCACCAGCTGGTTCTGAGTATGCGGAGATGGTGCGAAGCAACCATTGCACTGAGGGGAAGGCATATACCATATTAAGGAACATCTGCTTTTTCAGCTTGTTTTTGTTTGATTTTATACCGTATGCATTGTATTCCTTTTCAGCGCCGATGCTTTCGTCTTCCTTTACGTACATAATATTCTCCCTCATTTCTGAATTTCATGTCTCTCAGATGATTTTTCTTGAAGTTATGGCAATAAACCCACCTGTTGCTTAAGTTTTGCACACCAGTGTAAAATAGCCCAGAGACTAGACAAGTTCTGTTGATTGAATAGTAATTAATGCATAATAAAATATTTAAAGTTAATAATTGAACCATTTATAAATATAAATAAGTTGTTAGGGAATATTAATATTTAAATTTCAGTAAGCATTCTCAAAAATATTTTAGCACAATGTCGAAAATTTCTACGATCCAAACTTATTTCACTCTATAAAGCATGAAAATCTAGACTGTATTATAAGCAAACGAATAGACTGACTCACAAAACATAAAATTCCGAACTTCCGTTCTTCAACTAATCTACATCATCAATAAAGCGTTATCAGATGCAACAACCGATAAGGAGAATTTCCCAGTCAGTTCATTGCCAACGCTACTGCCTAGGATAATAGCAGAGCCTGCGTTAATACAGATTTCTCGCTCAGCTGAGGAAAATTCAATAAATCAGCATTTTCCAATATTTAATAACTGTAAACTGTATTAAACACACGATCTCGCCCTACGAGATGTGTTATAAATATGAAATAGAACATCGTGCGTGGAAGAGAGTACTAAAATTTAATTCATCCGGCGGTTGGGCATTAATTATGGAACGAATAATTTATAGCTTGTAGTGGATCTATGTGTATTTAGGCTAATTGCCCACTTTGTATAAATGAAGAATGAAGCGTGCGGAATTGTTGTTTATTTTTACCCCGCTTTAATAGTTGATACGCCTCATTTATATGCTTATCTAAATGTGTCAATATCTGTTAAGAAATTATGAGTACGTATAATGCCTTTCACCGTGGCTTCTTTTTTTGTTAGCAGTTAATTTTAATTTAACTAATCCCATTGTCAACTGGAAAGTCGGTTCATTAAATATAATCTCATCTGTAAAATATAACATAAAGCTGAGATTGTTTTATTTGCACAGATGTGTTTCACACATAAAATATTAAGCTGAAAAGTTATTTCTTTTTAAATATATACCCATTTACAATGTAGCTGCGGTAAGTGAGTGAATGAGAATTATATAGAGTAACGTTTACACATCGCTCTATAATCGTACACGTGAGCTATTGGTAGCGGACCACGTAAATTTGAACCATGGTCAAGTGATAAGAACGGCACCCATGCTGGTACCCCCTATCTTAACTTCCACACCACACAAACAGGAAGATGGTTTGAGCGTCGACATATTTTAAGTAGAACGTCCCATCTACACGGTATGTCTTCAGCGGCACTAGGCTCAAACTCATAATAATGCAGCCAGGGGTTCATAAGCTTGACCAGTAGGATACAACAGACACCCTGCCGTGGTGAGAGGTATTCAGAGTTACATTAACGTCGAACTATTTTTAACCTCAGTGATATAACGAGGATGTGGCCTTGGTAGCCTACTGGTTTTGGGCACCAACTTGTGGCTAGAGTGTTGCGAATCTAAGTTCTGGTCCTTCTGAAGAATCACCGTATAGAGGGGCAGAAGCACATTGAATCCTACGAAGCTCAATGCCCTCCCATTGGTGTGGTAGTTGGGAGAGAGTGGTGCCAGTTCAGGTGTCGTTCGGGTCACTTGACCTAGATTCACAATTACAATGTTTTTCTCCAATAGCCCTCGCGTTACTGTATAAGGTGACGTTAATGTACCTCTCACCCCTTTGAATATTTATATTCGAATTTCCGAATGTGCAAAAGTCGGATGTATTAAAAACGATTATATATATATATAAATATATATATATATATATTATATATATTATATATATATTATATATATATATTATATGTATATATATATTATATTATATATATTATATTATATATATGTGTGTGTGTACTTCAGATATCATTGGTAACTACAGGAAGTGGGTAGCTTAGAGCATCGGACTCCCGACCGGAAGAACTGGGTTTGACGCCCGATGCTACCAAATACCCTCCGAGTACACACGGAGTACGTGTTGGTTAAATCAGTGGGTCCGAAATTGTTATGGGGGTTGCAGCAAAAACCACGAGTGCAGGGTGTTGGAGAATATTTCCCTAAATTGTGGCTGTGGATATCGGTGGTGTCGCCATCTATCGTAAAGAAGTCCAACCGGTCCCAGGCTCGTGCAACTTCCATTCCTTCTCTTCGGGAAGGACACGACGACAACAACAACATTATTGATAGCTGTTATTTCTTTCACTAATCCCTTTTCTTTGAATGACCGCTGCAGACTTGTAATTTTGGTCTAGACTCGTTCGTCATCTCAATCTCTTGGTCACGGTTGGCCTTGTCGAATCGCGTAATTCAATTCTGAGGCCAATGCAGCTCTACCGTACAGAGGAACTGATGCTTGTTAAACCTATCCAGGCTCAAAGTCTTCCATTTGAGGCTGTATGAGAGTTCGAAGAGGGGGTGTCAGCTCAGGTGCAATCCTCGTCACTTGGCAATGGCTCACAATTGCTGGCCCGTTGCCGATAACCCTCTCGTTGCTTTATAGCGCGGCGTTAATAAAACTCACCTCTTTAAAATGGTTTATATAACATTGGAAGAGCAATGAAAAAATTTTATTTTATCGACAGCAGGGAGAGTTGAGTGTTGACTGAGTTGCTTTCGTGACCGATGAATTTCAAATCGAATACAGAATTAGAGTCCTATTTCTATAAAATCCTACCGTTTAGAACAAAGAAGGATGCTGCTCACATCCTACGAAATTCATCATCTAAGCCTTACGGCTGTAAAATGCGAAATTAAGGGTAATTATGCATTTTTAGCGAAGAATAAACACTTAAAGTACTTAATAATTTGATCAGGCTAAAATTAATGGAAAATTTGTGTTGTTTCAATCGCGCGCTCGAGAAACTGTAGCACGCTGGACGTTAAAAGATTAAACTAAAAGCGGTGACCTAACTCAGGGTTGGGTTTAATGAAGTCTCCGTTAGTGTAACAGTTATTTATTAAGTTAGGTTACACAATGACATGTCCTTAACAAAAACAAGTAATGTAAAAAAAATTAAGTCAATTTCTACTTAGGTCAACAAAGAAAAATTTTATATAATTCAGTTACTTCTTATTAAAAAATTACAATTAACATAGATATGTGTATACATACGACAGAATCACAATATTAAGTGGCAAAATAAAAAGCGAGTTTCTATTTTCCTTTCAATACTTAGTGTTGGACTATTTTTTTTGTTTGTTTGTTATTATTTATTCATTAATTAAATTTAATTATACCAATAAAATAGTATAGAAAAAATCATATTCTAAGAAATTAGGCCACCGCAGGTGAGATTCGAACCCATGACCTTTGGAAGAGAAGTCCATTGCGCTACACAACGACACAACGAGCTATTTTCCTTTTGATATATGGTGTTGGACTGTTATTTTTGCTACTATGTATTCATTGATTAAATTTAATTAGTTAATTAATATTTGAAAAAACTGTTTTAACATCAAGTATCATTCACTATAAGTTTAAAAAATGTATTTCAACTTGAGTGGATGAAAAGGAATATTTTACAGACGATTTTAAATGTGAACAAGATATATATATGCATATATATTTAAATATATATTTAGGTGTAATTTTTAGGTAAGTTACCTCTATCTTGTAATGGATTTTGATATTTCTATCCATTGCTTTCAATAGGTTTTAGCTCAGTATTATTTACATAAAGGGGGAAGGTTGGCTGGCCAAAAAACATGTTCAACCCCACTTTTATATAAATTATTTTATATATTAGCTGTCCTAAGTCAGCAATGTTTATAATACTGCAGCATCCATTTTATAATTTTTAATCTCGGTTGCTCATGTATCCTTCATTGTGTGATTTTCCTACTGTCTATGTGTTTTTCGAATGTGATTGTTGGATGTTTATCTCTTGTTTGTAGATAATAAGACTATATATAGACAGCTCACCTAGGCTGTATTTAAAATAGGTAGTTGTTAGAGGGTTCTTCTACTGCATGGTGCATTAAGTTACAGTTATTATGAAAAGAGAAGCAATTTTTAAGCCTTACAGATCCATGAGGTTACTAAGAGTAAATATTAATATGTAACTGTTTATTTTAGTATTTTTAGGCGTAAAATAAATTAAAATCTCAAGAAAAATACATAACAAGCAATTTTTTTGATGAATTTGTAGTTTTATCAAGAATATATTCAAATATACTTTATCATTTCATAAAATATTCACAGCGAATAATATAGAATATGAGAGAAAACACAATAATACATTATTACACGACACAATAAACTGAAATAACTTATCAGAATATATATACAGCTCGCAAAAGTTTGGGCGGCATTTGATTTTGCATTTTTTTATCTGTAAACTTTCTGTTTAACGTATATGCGGTTTTTTTGTCCTATGTTCTCTCTCTAGTTTGATATTCTGCATAAAAAATACACAGCAATGCATGAAAAGCAATTAAATATGACAGCAACTAATTTTAAAATGGGAAAAATGTTTCTCTTTGTCTTTTTAAAGGGTTAAACAGCAATTTTTAAATAATAAGTCTTTTTCCCACTCTACTTTTTTTGACAGGCAAGGCATTTTGGAATACTGTTTCACATTTTTTTTGTAATGTATATATATTTCATATAACTTTAAATGTAATATTTATAAGAAACTTGATAATTACTTATATAAATTATAACATTAAGGCACATCCTTAAGAGTCCATGTTAAATTGCGTAAATTTACGTATATTTTTGTTAGAATCTACAAATCTCTTATGAATAAAAATTTTACAGTAGATTATGTGTACTATTAATAACACTTTAACGAAGAAATTTGACTTTTTGTTCTAAATCAAATTAATTATAAATTTTTTTAAAAAGTGTCCAATTTTTCCCTAAAATTTAGTTTTAAAAAGTCATATCTAAAAGTGTTTGCTAGATATATCTAATTCCCTCTATTGAAATGTCTAATTATGTTAAAAGTCTGCTCACTGAAAAATTGAAGATTATATGATAAGTAGCTTTTGAGAGAAAAAGGTACATGAAGTGAAACATATTACATTTTGAGAAAGCAGGCTTTAAAGTGTAAAAATTTGTAATTTTTTTAGCATTTAATTTGTCTAATACTTTCCAAGATGAAGCATTTGTTTTACTCTCAGCCGCACCAAGGACTCTTCTTATTTTACTTTTTCATTATTTTTAACAATTTTGTCTTTTTTGGGGATCTAAAGATGCTTTCGTTGGGCTGCACGAATCCTACGTGTATAGTTTTTTTGAAGCATGAGACACTTATAACTTGGTTCTATGTCACAATGTTTTAAGATCATTAATTTTGCAACATGACTCATATTGAACTGTGCAAGAGCCGTATTTAACGCTAATTTTATATATATAGAGAGAGAGAGTTTTAATTCCACAAATCTAAATCTTGGAATCACTGACCATATGGTATTATTAACTAACTCATTTGGGATCTGGGTCTTTCCATGTAAACATTTTCTTAATAATATTGGGTCATCTAGATTTCTAAAAATTAGCTCCATTTAATTCATTATGATATATAGCATATGTGTATGTTTTTCGGATCACAGTTCCTTTCGTTACATTGATCTTCGTTTTTTTAAACTTGCACCGTGCATTTATAATAGCAGGATACAGTCCATGTTGAGTGCTCTCGTTTGAAGACAGAGGATGAAACTAAACAGCCCAAACAGCAGTTTTCATGCTGTGTAGATCATTGATATTATTTCTAATAGCCATACTATAACCCATTATGACCCAACCAGCACGATCGTGTGGGTTAGACATTCTTATACGTTTTTGCTTCTGGAATAGTCGTGCAAAAAATCCCGAATCCAATGATTGAGCGTGTTTACAGAAAGTGTTAAGCATCACTTTTTATCAAAAGACAGTGGTTGAAGTTCCTCTTTTACTTTCAGCTAGCAAATTTAGCTTTGTTTTCAAATACAATGAAAACACGTCTTCTTTTTATCTGTCGTTAAAAGTAATTATCAATATATTTCTAATTGCTTGAATACAAATTTTTTTATGAATGTTTAAATAATTGTAAAATAGGAAAAAAATATTAATTTTAATTAGTTGAGTGTAGGGTTCGGGATTTCGTTACCCACACGATCGTGCGGGTTGTGTGTTTCTTGAGTTACTGCGCCTATAAAGGTAAGTTCTGGTCCTGTGAGTTCTGTTCCAATAATATTGATATAAATCTGAATAAGAACGAAATATATAGTTATACAATTAAAACCATATTTCCTTGGGGTTGCCATGGACAAGTCCCGTTTTTCTTTCTTTAGATTATAGTAGTGACTTGGTCTGTTAATTATTGTGTCTTTTGTGTTTAAGTTAACACCAGCGGATAATATAATGCACACATTTATTAATCTCGAGAATGGCCAGACCCTCTGTGGTTCATAGTCTCGGAGTAACTGCTCGAAACTGAACCAGTAGGATTGCCAGGTACAATATAAAACATATACAAAGAAATGCTACAGAGCCTTCCGCCACAGTACCCTCCTCCCAGTGTCCAAAACTGGTACAGGAGGTCTTACAACAATCAGGTTGACACGTATCTTTGTGGAAAATGCACTCGGTGACTGGAGCGGGTGGTTTGGGTAACAGGAACCTCTTTTGATTTAGGAATAAAAGATGGTTGGTTAGACTCTATTGTGTCAGATAACATGAATGCTTATTTGACTCTATCGATGGAAACACATATTTCCTAGCCTTGTCGCTGCAGAGTTATGAGTTTTTAGAACGTTTAACTACAGTGAAAGGTCCATCGTATGGATGTGTTAATGGTTTTCTGATAGCATCATGTCGTAAAAATACGTGAGTACATTTGGAGAGTTCTGGGTGTACAAAAACTATTTTACGTCCGTGCGAAGACGTAGGAAAGGGTTTGAGATTTTACATAGTTTGTTTCAGTTGTTGCACAAACTAAGAAACGTTGTTCTTACCCGTATCTTGGAAAGAATCCTAGGTAGACGAATAGTTGTTCCGCACACCAGTTCAGCAGCACTAATATTAATATCCTCTTTAATGACAGAGCGTAAGCCAAGGAGAACAAAAATGACTTCTGTCGAACGTGGAGTGGCGGAAGCCATGAGAGAGGCTTTGAGAGACCGGTGTGTACGCTCCACGAGTCCATTGGATGAGGGGTGGTACGACGTGGTCCTTATCTTGCTAATTCCTAAGCACGCACATAATTCCTTACTGAGGTGAGACTCAAATCAACGGCCTTGGTCAATTGGAGTTCCTGGTCCTGTAATTACTGTTGTACGGATTACTGTTGCTGCCACTGTCTCTAATGTCATATCGGAAATAGGGCCAACGAGAAAAACGATCAATGGCTGTAAGGCAATAAGAAAATTTTGGGGATGGAGGAATGGGTTCAATAATATCCAAATGGAGTTGGTGAAATCGAGCATCTGAAACCTTAAAATGACCAAGTTCACTATTTGTATGTCATTGAATTTTAACTCTCTGACAAGGAATGCAGCTACGGGTCCAACTGCGGATATCTTTGTTCATAGAATTCCATACGAACCTTTTAGATATTAGGTTTGTGGTAGCATGAATTCCAAATCAGATGGTTGGGTGTTCCAATCACATCCGGGTGACCTTTATGGTAGTGACTTGGTCTGTTAATTATTGTGTCTTTTGTATTTAAGTTAACACAAGCGGAAAATATAATGCACACATTTATTAATCTCGAGAATGGCAAGACCGTCTGTGGTTCATAGTCTCGGAGTAACTGCTTGAAACTGAACCAGTAGGATTGCCAGATACAATATAAAATATACACAATGAAATGCTACAGAGCCAGCCGCTACATGCTCGTTTTTGCAATTAATTTTCTCTTTCACACATTCGATGAAGGGTATGGCATTTTCAACCTTTACACAGATATCTGCATCCATATCTTTTCCTCCTCCTCCCACGAAAATATATGGGTTTTCCTGTGGCTGTTAGTATGGCGTGATTTACCGTTCTTTACCATCAAAGTCTCTTGAACCCATTCATTTCATTGTTTTAGCAGTTTCAAATTCTTCGTGTCTGCGCAAACAAGACGCAATATCAAATACAATTCCTCTAAAACTCAAGATGGATAACTTAAAATTCAAGATAGAGATAGTTTGAGTGTGCTAGGAGCTTCTCACCTACTAACAAATGTATTTTGCCTGATAATGAAGAAAACAGTGTTGTGAGATTCTATTGGCAAAAAGATTAAGTGCCACATCCTATATATGTCATGAAAGATCCAACTACTATGCATGTTAATGCCTTTTAACTTGGCCATTCCAGGATAAAAAGCGTGACATGTATAGCCTTTTTCGATGTTTTGATAACATTTCAAGGCCTCGCAAGTGCAGATTTGAAAACTAGAAAAGCAGTTCGAAAACCTGTTGTGAAAAATATAATGTATATTTATGCTTATCAAAAACAAAAATATATTTTAAAGATTTCCACAGGAAATAAATAATGAGTTAATAAAATAATAAATTTTACATCAACATTTTCCTTATGTGAAACAATTTTAGTTGAATTAAGTGTGTCTCTTCCATCAACTTAGAGTCAAAAATATAAAGTTTCACAGGTGCCGATTTCGCAGGAAATGCCCAAACCCGCACGATCGTGTGGATACCGTCTACGTTCTAGGGAGGCAACGAGAATTTTTCTATTGTTTTTCTCGGTGTCATTGGGGTCAATATAGTATTAATAACCAAAATAATTTAATATTTAAAGATAAAAGTAATCCGGGTCTTAAGATATCCGACTATGTTCGGAACCGGGATTTTGCAAAAGCGCATAAATGAATAATTTTCATAATATTTAGTTTTACTTAGTAGAATACATATATACAACTGCTTTAAGGACATTTTGACAAAAGAAATTTATTTACATACAATATTTGGGCAAAAAATTAATTTAGAATAATTTTTTTTCAAAATGTTCCCCTTTTGTGAAAAATGCTTCTATTATAATAATAGTTTGCCTGTATATATCTCAGACCTTCGTACAGAGGCTAAACTAAAATTTTTGAAATATATCACTTAGAAGTGGGTTTATCCATGTTTTACGACAACAGAGGGGAGAAATTTTTAGAAAAAAATGCCGTTAATTATTTCAATTCATTGCAACTCTTAAAAGATTGTGAATTTTTCAAAAATCTTAGTTGAGCCTCTATAAAGAAGTCTGAGCTATATACAGGCAAAATATTATTACAACAGAAGCATTTTTCACAAAAGGAGAAGATTTGGAAAAAAAGATTATTCTAAGTTGATTTTTTGCCAAAATATTATATTTAAATAAATTTTTGTGTCAAAATGTACTTAAGACAATTTTATACATGTAGTCTAATCAAAGTGACACTAAATATCATGAAAATTATCCATTTATGCGCTTTTTTTAAAATCACGATTGCGATCATAGTCGGATACCTTAAAGGGATAAGATCTTTGAAGTTTTGATATTAAAATGTCGTTGAGTTGGTTGCGATCACTTAGGCTTTTTACATCACTTAACTTTTTTCTCTGTTTCGCTTTTAAGTTTCAAAAGACGTGTACCCATACACTTTTTTATAAACCCAATACACTCTAATTTTTTCTCTTGAGCATCATTAGGATTCGTGTTCATCAGAAACTTATACAATGGAAAACCCAGGTGCTCCTAGCAGAGTTAATTTGATGCACGTCAAAAAGTAGCTTCCTTTAAAAAAATTAAAATACTTCTAGTTATGGTATTTTCTCATATCACATATCATTTTAAACAAAAATATTTGACTTTCTAGAAAATATAAAAAGTGAAAATCGAAGATTTTTTAAAAATCCAAGTGCCGGACCTATTAATTAAATTGCACATTGCTGCGATTAATTCTATTAATTCATACATAAATTTTAAGTACAGATTTCCTTTATTTGCTGTTAATTTATAACAAGAGCAATTGATAGAAATTATGAAAAATAAGTTAAATGAGATTTAGTTTTCAGTTATTTATTTCAGTGTTAAATATTTCAGCGGTTAAGCGGCTGGAAAAATATAAATCCTTATTCTATTGTATTTTATCCGTGGGCAATTATACACATAATCCAGTCTTCATTTGCTTATCGGAGCTCACAGTCCCCTGTGGGCATCTACAAAATATTGGATACAGTTACTTACAAGATTATCTCAACCGGTTCATCTTATTAGAGAAAGTTCCGCTGAGAAATTAAGACTTTTCTAAGTAGCCGTCGTAATCTTTTGTAAGTCGATAATCAGCGCTTTTACAGGATAGTGTTTACGACCTAAGCTAAAAGTATATGTAAAGGAAGTGAGTAGTAAGCGAATCTCGTACATTTGTTTTCATTCTGCTTTTAGTGTGTTGCTCTCATTGATAAGGCTTAAGTAAGGACAATATAGAGACTGAATAAAAAATAAGTTTTTTTCTTGAGGTTCAGAGTAGTTTAACTTTTTATAATATGAATTATTTTAAATTTAACCCTAACCTAAATCTTAACCTAAAATCTTCGTAATATGACAATTTTGAGATCTTTATATTTTCAAATTGTATAGATTTTAACCTTTCTAAAAATACATTACTTTAGCCTCTAGGGTAATTAGAAGTCATTAAAACTTACTTTTAAATAATCTTTGTACCTAGGCCCCACCCATTTAAATGGCGAAAAATGTAAACAAAGTATTTTGTTTTTGCTTAAAAGTTGAATCTATGATGGAAATCAAAAATATATTTAATCCAGAAGTGCTAAAAAAGTGTTTACATGGAGGTACACAAAATCCCAAAGAAGGTGTAAACAGCGTGATATGGTGGTGTACCGAAGAAAATATTTGTACAAAAAGAAGTATTATCATTGGGTACATATGATGCTCGTTTTTTTATCATTTAATATGGGAAATGTAACAAAATGAGAAATTTTGAGAAAACTTTATATTGAGTCTGGTGATTACGCGACACAGGCAATGGAGCGCCTCGACAAACAGAGACTGTTAAAGGATAAATACTCATGTTTTCAAAAAAAAAAAAAAGAAGTTAGGAAAGAAAAAAGGATTTAAAGGAAGAGAGAGGATGATGAGATTAAAAAAATGTAGATCATTTGGAGTATGGGGAGGAATGTTTTAATAAAAATGTAATTATACATTAAAGCATCCAAAAATGTAAATTTTTGATATTCGATGTACCTATTCTGGGAAATAATATTCACATATATGTAGATTTTTTAACATATTTACAATTATGGTTAATATATACTGAAATTAGCTTTTTGTAAAAAACTCAAAAATTTATTTTTTACAAATTTTTTTTATATGAAAAATGGGTCAAATTACCCTATTTTTGATAAAATATTTTATAAATTATTAAAACATTCAAAATTAGCTAAAAGTTCATTCCAGTTAAATGAGAAAGGTGTACTTTATTTGTATGAACAATTTAAAGCGTGTAAATATAACAGATTTTGAGAAAAGGTACATCGAAAAACCACAATTTAACATTGTCGGTATCGTGGTTTCCGACTTTCCTTAAGTTATTTTGATTATTTGTTGAAGTCACAATTTATAATGCTACACGAAAGTTATTGGCACTTCATGCACCTCAGAAGTTTCAGCCTCGGTCAAGTTGTCGCTACCTTGTGGACGCTGACGAAGCTGAAGACGAGGAATAAGCAGGCGTTCTAACAAAATCTACACTTTTATTTTGATTTCAAATTACTAACAGAGGGTTATTCATAAATTAAGAAAGTGGTCAGTTTAATAACTAATCTGAATATTTATAATTAAATCGCTTATCTCTCTCTCTAAGATCCGACGCCATGGTACTCGTACTGGTTTAAAGAGAAAATTTATTCAGAAAGAGGCGTAGAATTCTCTTCCTGAAACTCTCCAAGACTTCGATTTTAATAATCTAAACTTTGTAGCAGCCTAACAACCATCGACTCTCTCAGACACTTCACTAAATAGCATAAATTAAGTTTCTTCTACGGGAAGTGATTTTATAAAGTACAACGGTTAAGAAATATTTCTATCAAGAGGATTATTTGAAAGTGCGGATAGAACCCATTACAAAGTGACGAGGATGTAATTTGAACTGAAACATAATCTAGACACTTTCATACAATCTTAACTTGAGGACTTAGAGTCCAGGTATATTTAACCCTAGAATACTATCCTTTGAAAAACTTACAGGAATGGTAACCATTCGTATCCCAGACGACACTAGTTTTAACAAGCTTAAAACTCATTTTAAAAGTTAATAACAAAAAAATTGTACTACATGCAGATGATTTGATGGCATCCAATCAACATATAAGCAAGAAAGTAAAATTTATTTATTTTTGAAGCAATCTTTACGCATTTTAGCGTGATGCTCTCCGCACATTGCTTTAGAACATGATAAATAAAATTTTCGTGTCATTCTACGTAACTTACGTAGGCAAAAGGCACAGATTTCCCTGTTTTCAGTTTCCAATTGTTCAAGTAATTAAATGTTCTGCTCCAGTTTCAAAAGTTCACAGATAATTGTTCTTGTTGATCTGGGCAAAGTTGATACATTTATACGTTTCTTCAACCATAGCGCAAGGAGATCTTCAATTTTCTTTATTGCAAACTTGCTTCCAAGTAATAGTTTTTCAGATTTGCGAGCCATATTATGTACATATATAACAAATGCATTCACTAAACTGATATTTATCATGCTATCTGTAAATTCGTGATTTTGAACTTCAACAAAATTTTTGTTTTCTGATTCATCCTCAGAAATAAAATTATCATCATCAACGAACTATTTTAATAATTCTCAGATAGCCTCAAGTCTACCCCAAAAGTTTTCTTCGCGAAAACGTTTTGATTTCTTCTCGAAAACGCAGGGGAAAAAATGCCAAGTCAGATTCTCAATGCCATCCGTTACTTCTGCCCATTCGTCTCTCAGACTAACATTGTTCTAAAAATACTAATGCGAAAATATTTTGAGAAAAAAAATATCATTGTCTGTAGTAGCGAAGGTCATATGAAAGTACTGAGTTGCGAGTTACATTTCCTGTTTTAGGAGAGAGAGTACAAAGATTTGTTATAGCCGTAGCCTGCTAGACGAATGGGTAGCATTCTAGGGTTAAATTGCATACGCTTCTCTACAAAATGGGTTCCTTGTGGCATTAAGTACCGAAAACTAGGCTTCTAAAGAAACACCAGACACGAGCTCACGACTATGGCCACTCGGCTATTGCTGCCGCTAAAATTGTTTTGAATTTTATTTAATGAAATTTAATATTTTTTAGAATTGTAAGCTTTCACGAAAAAAAAATATTTAATGATAATGCAACTAAGATTTTTAACTGTACAAGTAATTAATAAAATATTTTGTTTGACATTAATGTGCAAATTAAATAAATTTTACAAAATATATTTAAATGTAGTTTATATAAATAATTATAAATAATAATATTCTTCTTTTTCCATCCATTCTTTAATTCGTATTTGGATAATGTATGAAGGCAATTTAATTAAATTTATTTTGTTATAAAAATATATAATAAATATATTTTATTTGTAATGTTCCCGCGCCACTAATAAAGTAATAATAATTCACTAATATTATTACCTTTCCAATTTTCCGTTATTTATTTATTTAATCTTTCATATTTGTTCATTTGATTCATTTTGAATTGATTTTCATATTGTTAAATTATTAAAATTTTCCTTTGAAATGTTTTTAAATTATTGAAATGAGACAATACAAAACCAAATTAAAACAAATTTTAAATAAATAACAAATTAAAACTCTAATTTATATGAGATTTTTAATTAGAATTAATTTAAATACTGCATATATATAATATTTGCTTGAGAAATGTTATAAACCATGTAAAAACGATGTTGCTTGATTATCAATTTTATTTTTCTGTGCAGTATTTTTTTTTACATTTATAAATTTCACAGAATTCAAATAAATATCAGATGTATATAAAACTTTATTTTTTTTAAAAAAAGCGATCTTTTTAAGGGTATATATATATATATATATATATGTATTTCAATAAAATGACTATTAATAGTTTACTCTTTTTTTTCAAAAATAAGGTTTACATTTATTAAACAATACAGTTTACTGTAAATAATGTTGTACGCTTTTAGTGTAAATGATTTTTTCCCTTAATTAAATATACTTAAGAATATTTCATTTTTATGTGAACTAGCAGGTAATTTGCAAGCCATATTGCATAATTTTTTTCCCCTAATAAATAATATTTTTTTCAGTTCAGAATCTTTAAATTGTTCCACAAAAGTCTACTGAAAGTTATACTTGCTGAATATAAGAATCTCAACATTTGAAATAAATACTTTTCTTTTTTGTACTCAGACGTTACCTTCTGGAATCAGATTTATGTTTCAAGCTTACAGAAGGTTTTCTTTTTCATTTTATAAAACTCTAATTATATTCTCTAGATGCTGTGGGTATTGCTATTTCTTTGTTTTTGATTTATTTCATTTTACTTCTATATCTATTTCTGCCTAAATCTAAACATATTTTGAAACTGTTTATTTCAAGCTGAGAACCAAATCTCAATTTTCTTACTTATGTTTGAAAAGAATACTAAATACTTTAATAATAAATTTCTAATGAAATTTAAGCAAAGTATAAAAATATTTATTATTTTAGTCTTGAAATAACAAAAAAGAAATATTTTTTTTTAATTTTAAGAAGATTACACACACACACACACACACACATATATATATATATATATATACACTCTGTCGCAAAAATATATGCACCCAGAAGAAATTGAGCTACATTCACGAAATTTGGTATGCATGTAGTGTATATGAAAATAAACAAATGATTAAAAATTCAGAACAAAATATCATTTTATTAAGCGGTTACAGCTTGCAAAAGGTTAAAAATCAGTAAGTAGTAAAGCCACCTTGGCAGCTATACAAGCCGAAATTCGGCGTGGCATCGATTCAATTAGATCAGATGACCCCCTGTGGAAGATCCTGCCATAGTCTTTGCATCTGCGCAGTTAATTCTCCTGTATCTCGGGACGGCTGCAGTTGCCTTCCCAGCGCGTCCAGACATGCTCTATTGGCGAAAGATCTGGTGACCTAGGCCATGGTAGGACGTCATATCATTGAAGACATTGTTGGGAGAGTCGCGCAGTATGTGGAGAGCATTATGTTGATAAATGGCACCTGGGCGACTTGATAGCATATAGCACAATCGGCGTTAAAATATCGTCCACGTATCTGCGAGCTGTCAAAGTGCCTTGAAGGACCACTAAAGATGATCGTGTGTCCCAAGAAATTGCTCCCCACACTTTTCACACCTTGTAAATTGCTGTATGCCGCTCGACAATTCGGACCGCTGGCCGGTGCGCCTCCAGAACGTGCGGTGGTCATCAGCACTGAGACTGAATCGGGATTCAACAAGATGACACGTTTTGAAACTGGTCGGCAAAATCCAGTCGATTTCCTATGATGTGGGGTCAGTGGTAGCGGACGTCGGCTCCAAATCTTCGGTCAGTCGTCTCCTTATGGTTTCTCTTGATGGCACTGGATGTCTGAAAAGGTAAGTGGCGTAATCGATGCTAGCGACGTTGTTGGTGCCGAAGTGGCCAATTGCACGATCCTCGCGAATTTGTGTTCCTGGGAACCCTCCGACGGTAACTTACCTTCTGTGATCCACTGTTGCCAACACCGAGCAACTGCAATATACCGAAAATATTTAGGCCTATTATATTTTCAGCTGCTCGTACTGCCGCCGGTTACGTCTTAGAGGCATCCTAAGTCTCAATATCGTCTATCAAAGTCATCAGATTCGTTTGGAAGCCGTACGGCGCTTTTTTTTGCGCAATATGCGCACAGCACACTTAGCCTTGTCTCATTGGCTTCGAAATTTTAATCATTTGCACATCTCTTACCAGACTACATTCTTGCCGAGTTTCGTGATTGTAGCTTGATTTCTTCTGGGTGCATATATTTTTTTGACACAGATATATATATATATATATATATATATATATATATATATATATATATATATAACAGTTACTTTTTTGTAGCTATAAATAGATGTAATCTTACTTAAAATAGAAATAATAGAACGGAGTATGAACTTTTATCTTAAATGCTTTAAAATGTATGCAAACTGAGTTAATTTATCATTTTTCCACATTTCTTAAATTTATTCATCATACGAGTATTGTTGGGTTAGAAATATCACTTCCTTAACAGATGGAGACTCATTAATATTTTTTGTCTGCCTATATATTTCTTGTTGTGGCAGGCGAGCATTCTACCTCTGAACTGATAGTTAGAGGAGGCAGAGGAATTCGAGGGCTGTGAACTCAAATTCTCCTCCTGCAAAGACTGTCTGAGCAAATCGTTTTGTAGTAGATCCCTAAACACTACGGTGTAACTGGTAATGAGTTTGCTGACCACCTAGCAAAGAAGGAAGCTTACATTTAACAGATAGCAGGAAAAGCTGTCCCTTTTACCAGTGCCAAGCGTATCTTTCAGAAAAAGTTAAACTATATGTCTTCAAGACATTACGCTGAGAGAAACTCCAATAAGATCTGGTGGAATAATCTTAAAGATCTTCCCATGTGGCCAAGACGTAAAGCAGATGCTGAGTTTTGTCTGACCACTGGACATGACCGTCTCCTGAAACATCTAAATATTCATGTTTCACAGGCTCCTTCCTGCACGTTCTGCGACTTTTGGGAGAACATGTGAATGATGACCACATTCACCGCTGCCCAGCCCTAAAGGTTCCTCTTATAGCGACCTTTTTTGGCAAGCTAGGGACATATTGGGGGGTATAGACTTTTCCCGCCATTTTTATTCTTTTTCCTTACTTTCTTTATTTTGTTTTTTGTTTGTTTTTGTTCCTACCTCCTTGTGGTGTAGAGGTCTTCTGTAACCCTGACCATTGGAAATAAAAAAAATATCTCTTGTTGTGTTGATAATGCCACCTGTCTGACAATGTTAGATCGAGGCCGATGAAATTCACCGCGGTAAAGGGCTAGATGCAGATGAGAGTCGGGTAATACGGCTCTGTTTTAGCTCTGTTTGCTGTTGTTAATACGCAGAAAAACCTTGAACTACTGAAAAAAAGACTCTCAGGATGCATTGTAGTGAGAGCTGAGCACTTGTTGTTGTCTTACCACTTGATAAAGAACAAATAATGTTTTGTGATTTCCGAAAGTTCTTGCAGATGAGATTTTAAGTGACCAGTGACTTGAACATTAAAGTTAATCATAATGTGCACTAAACGAATTGTAGTTTGTGTGCGTGATATTGTGGTCGTGTTTTAGCTGACAATGTTTTGCCCTTCAGTTTAAAGGTTAATTTTCCGAAATGACGTGTCGGGTATTAAGGAATATTAGGTATTCTATAATACCCGTCGTATTATGGAACGGGTATTATGGATTACTGGTATTCCATCATTCCCATCATGTGGCAAAGAATCGTTCCATTCTGATATACCTTTTGTAATATACTTCAGGCCATCAACTAAAGAACTAGAAAACAAAGACGCTGAATGTATCTTCTGTAATAAAAAGTTCCAAAATTTCTAGATTCAATGCTTCAACTGTTTTCTGTAGGCTCAGCTTGATTACACTGGAGCAGGAAAACAGGCTCTTTTTGTGACTTTTGTAGACTCAAAACAGAACTGACTTCCACGTATTTTTTAAAAATATGGCTTTTATAGCTCAAATTTACTACATTTTATGAAGTTTTAATTAGTTTTTCAATGATTTAAACTACCTTTTTCCAAATTATCCGACTATTCCATGATGCCTCCATTTATCATTTTTCTTTAACCTTTTCTTACAACAAAGTAAATATATTTTTCTTGACAAATGATAATTCCTTAAAATCATTTATAGTATCCAATACGATTTTAGAAATTTTTATGAAAAAACTGTTAAGTTATTTTTAGAAATGTAAGCTTCATTACATAATACCTGACTCTACTCTACGCCGGCCATTAGCCATAGCGTTGAGCTCCATACAGAAAATAGTATGATTTGACTGAGTTCACCTCAATTTTTGAGGGAGAAAGAGAGGTGTTCAGGAGCCTAACACAGCTCTTATACTTTTGCCAACCTCCTGTGAGTAATTGCTGCTCGGCGACTATTTAGAATGCCCCCATACCATACAGGCACTATACATTTACAAACACCCATGACTTCAACGGGATTCGAACCCAGGTCCAACGGCACACCAGTCAACGCCACTAATCATTATACCGAATGAGTAGTCTTATATCATATTTTAGTCATATTTCTTAAAAAACATAAACCCGGCAATAAATATGCAATAATGCACAGTAAAAAGAATGAATCCAGGTATGATATAAATTTCTCATTCAGGTACCCCCCTACATTTAAAATATAAAGCCTATTATTCTTAAACAAATTTTACAGAGCAGTTGTAACTTCAGGTACTAATCAGAAAAGCTATATTCTGACCAACCCGACATAATATTTGACTATTTTTTTTCTTTAAATTTCTTTTCAAGCACAGTCTTTTAAATTTATATTAAATGCTTTAGGGGTCAAAAGAATTTTAACAGTTATTATAAATTAAAATATTTTTGAGTGAGAAGTAGAAAAGAAAAATTGAAATAAATATTTCTCTCCTGATGTAAAAACTACGAAACTTAAGTAATAAATCTACAGGTTAAAAACAATGATAACCACGGCTAATTTTTAAGTGTTTTTGAATTATTTCTCTTCTTAGAAAGATTACCATAAAAGAAATACAGTGACAACTTAAAAAAAATTCGATGCTGTAAATAACAGAAATAAATATGTAATGATGTAGTTCAATTCATAAAAAAATGCAAAGTAAATATATATATATATATATATTATTCCTCTCCTTGTGAGATTCAGTTTTGTTCTTTTTTCTTAATTTTATTTTAATATATTGATAGGTTCAACATCCACGTGGTAGAAAAAATAGGCTTAACTTTTCAACATGGCTCTATGTTTTTTTTTCTTTGTTTGTTTTTTTCTCCTATTATGTCGAAAATTTCTGCTGTACAGGGAAGGTTGGATCCATAAAGCATTGCTAACCCTAAATCTTTGGCCTAATTCAGGGGCAGGTTTAGAAATCATAATAGGTCTAATGTTTAGTTCAAAGACTTTTTAGTATCTACATTTGTTGTGTCTGGTGAATTCCAATTTCTTCCTTCTTTACCACTGTAGGTTCTAGAACTTCTTCACTTTTATTTTATTTTACTATATATATATATAGTATAATAAGATACCAAGTGGAAAAGTTGAATAACCTACAATGTCAAAGAAGAAAGAAATTGGAGTTCAAGAGACATAACAAATGCAGTTAAATGGAGACCTATTATGATTTCTATAGCTGTCACTGAATTAGGTCATTGATTTAGAGTTAAACAAGGATTTATGAATCCAATTTTCCCGTATAGAAGAAATTTTGGGCGCAATAGAAAAAAACAGAGCCATGTTGAAAAGTAAAGCGTATTTCTAACACACGTGGATGATAAACCAGATAGTAAAGCAATACGAAATTATTAAAAGAGAACAATAGAGTGTTCCTCTCATAGAGAGAAATAATAAGAAAAAATTCTACAGAAAAAATTAGAATATAAAAATTTTTATGTAATAATGAAACCCAAAATAAGTACAGACATGCATCTTATACCAAAGTCCCGTGCGAACTGATGAAAAAATGGACGTGTTCACAGAAGAAGAATAAACAGTGGCTCCATCTAGATAGTTATTTTGCAGTTAAACTAAGCACAAAAGATATTTAAAAATTAAACAAATCATAAGACATTTTAAATAAATTAATAATCTGTATTAAAAAACAGAGTTAATATAACATAGAAATATATTTAAAAATAAATTTACTTGGATAACTGTATTCCAGACAAATAATGCAAAATTTAATATAATTACATTGTTTTATAATACATTAACAATGTATATATATGTACTCATCCTTATTCTACATCTTAGAAAAATTATTTTAGGTGCTTTAAAAATTTTAAGAGCACTCTGAAAGTTGTAAAAATTTTTTACACATGTTTCTTGGTGCAATAAACCACAAATTTCAAATCAAATGCATCATTCTTCTGTGCAGAAAGCAAACCGATGACTAGGTCACCGTAAAAGAGTAAATTATCTTCCTAAATGTATTTACCCTCCATTAATGATCATATTCTTGCAACTTAAGATAAGAGAGCCGTGATTTATTGGAATAAACACACACGTAAGAAAACTTGAGAAATTGCTGGGACAAGACAAGAAGAATAATGCAACCAGCACCAGATTCTTATCGAAAGCGTACTTTGTTGTCTTCAGATAATGTGAGAAGCACTTTTTCTTCTTGCATATTGAGTCATTAGATGGATATATTTTGTCTTGGTTTTTTTTTCTTTTTCTTCTTTTATTTTCCTTCACTTGATGGGAGCCTATCACGTCAAAAGGGACATAAAGAATGTCTAAAATATTTTACGCTTAAAGATGCTTGCAAAATGTAGAGAATATTTTATAAATATTTTTAAGAGCTTCCAAGCTTCGGTCTTAAAATTATTTAATAGAAGCATTTAATCTAAAAGCAGTATACTTCTGCAGAATTACATCTGGCATGTATTTTTTTCTTCTTTGTATACAGGCGAATAAAATAGCTACCTGGTAATGGTCATGACTCGTTGCCAGCTTTGTTAAAATCGAGCCGTAGGTTTTATTTCCGATACTACTATAGTCCCACAGTTGGTTGGGTGACGTAGTTGATTAGGCGTTGCACTTGTACATCCAAGCTTGCGGATTCGACCATGGCGCAAGTCGGTGGTTTTTCATGATGCAGAAAATCAACAGCGTCCATATCGTAGGTTAAGCAACATGTTAAAGATCCCTAGAGCACATGTTTGGCTTAGGTGCTCTAGGCAAAATTAAATTCCAAGTACAAATTCGCATTGTCATGGTTTAGGTGCCTCTCTCTTGGAAGAAATTGAGCGTCAAAATTACATTGTGGCAATTGGTATCCACCTTAGCTGTGCCACACAAAAATGATACTAGCTTCCAGGGAATGTAATGGGTGGTTATAATTAAAGTTGCACTATTCAAAGGAGTGTACAACCGTTCTACTTATCGAATTTTGACGAAACTATGCTACTTGTACCATTAGGAAAAGATTTCTGGGTGTCCAAAGAAGGACAAGAAATATTTTAGAATCGTTAAATATTATTGATATAGAATATGCCCAATATGTGCTCCATTGACGCATGGCTTACGTCGCATGTATTCCAAGTTTCTTCAAAATCCGATTCGGGGAACAGGTTCTACAGGCCTCTGAATAGTGTAAATTTAATTATAACCACACGATACTAGGTTTGAAATGGTAATTAACAATCGGTAGCCAATTTTTGAAAAAGCAGCTATAGATGCATTATACAGCAAGGCTGACACACATTTAATCTACTGAAGCCTTGGGGCTACATGAGGAAAGGTAAGTTTGATTAAATAGATTTTTTTCGTTACTTGACGTTGATACCGCTCAGAGGGGTAGTGACGATGATATCAGTACCGAAAAGGCAAGGGTTCGAATCCGAGAAAGGATATGGATACTTGTAAAAGTATAGTGTATGTACGTCATGGAGCCACTCTAAGTATTCGATGAGCCAAAAGTCTTCTCGAGAGGTTGGTGGTAAAGGAAAAGAGGAGAATTCCTGGACAACTCCCGGGGTGTTTACCTTCAATAAGGTGCTTAGTTAGGAAACCATACTGTCACCTGCCTGTATCGAAAAGGTGTCATCAAAACGGCAGACGTAAATCTAGCCTCCTCCCCCTTGACTCGAGGAATTTTGTGAGACTCTATCTGATGTTACTTTTGATCGGGTTTTATAAATAACGACAACTCTTGATATTGACTCAAAATTACGAGGTCAATATGTACTGGGGTGCTAGTTTGATACATCCAGTGACAACAAGCGTTGCTTGTTGTCACTGGAATGGAATCCAAGATGGAGGCCTAGAGTGATATCAAATCGTCAGGAAGATAATTTTAAAAAATTGTTTTGAAATATATTTCAAAAGAAGAATATAGGAAGAGATTGAGAATAAGGTATTCATAAGAATGCTCATGTAACGTAATAATTATAAATAAAAAAAATATAATAGATATAAATGAATCACAATATAATAATTATAAAAAAAGTGTATAGTATTTCTAAATAAATATAATAAAAAAAACAATTATTGTAAATAACGAATATTATACATGATTATTACATACATAATAATAATTGTATTTTTATACGATATTATTAACAAAATAATTACATAATATATATATATATATATATATATATATATATATATATATATATATATATATATATATATAACATTAATAACGAATATCAATTAAAAAGTACTGGAAACTTGCAATATTGCAAAAGCATCAAGGTAACCATATTGTAATGCTATCGCCCATCTTGGCGAACATGAACAACAACTTGGTGCATGATAGCAAACTAGTTCCATAACTGGATCTAGTTACCATGTAATATCGGATAATTAACAATAAATGTAATATTTTGCAAAATAATTGTTCTATTCAACACAATGAAATTCAAAATATTTTTATTATACGGAGAAATAACATACATTTTATTCAAACCATCGCTTGTGTTCGTCGAAAACGAATTAAATGCCATTTGAAAATCTGAGTAATTAACAAAAGTAGCATCGTTTTTACAATGGCCTAACTGAACACAAACATCTGCCAACGCTCCAAACTTCTAATTCTAAACTAATGACTATTTGTTTTATTTGTATTCGTTTGAACTATTGAAGAACACGAAAAAAAAACTATCCAATGTTCGATTTTCATTCAGTGACGTCATCACCATTGGTCCGAAATGACACTATTTAGACTTCAAGACAGGGAAAGATCCAAGTTTCAGAAGTTAGTCGAAACAGACGAAATTTTTATTTCTTTTAGAAGAAGAGATCGATGATTCCTGGTGATGATGGGCAATGAATGGATTCAAATATTGATTTCCTATGTGAGAAAAGAAGTACTTTTCCTTTAAATATCAACGGCAGGGCTAAATCTATTGTTAAAACTGCTTGCCGGAAATTTCCTATAAGATGCGCGCGCGTGGCAAGAAAATTACTTTTTAGAAGTCAAAGTTAATGATTTAACATTAACTACTTAGTGGAATATTAGTTAATATTACTGTCTACTAATTTGATTGTTTCCTATTTTTGTTTTTTAAGACCTATTGGGTCAAATAGTGATTTAATGCAGTGTTACATGAAGTTTATCATTCTACACAATACGAAATATCTCAATGTGCGTCATTATACAAAATATACGATATTGTTTTGCAATACACCCTACCAAATGAGGACTTTGGACCTTGGCATATTTAACCCCCCGCTAGGCGCACTTCAAAAGTTTTCATTCATAGGCGCATGACATCTCTCAGATGCATCACCTCATACTTACGTTTAGAGATGATTTAATCTGCTTTTTGGTTAGATTTGGCATTAAAATACGTTTGAAATAATATATTATTTAAAATAGAATCAGGAATTTTTGATATATTTATATGAAAAAACATCAGAAAGATAGGTGTTAGTTATCATCGTGTCGCCACTGTTTACATTTTAAGATGCCTTATTGTAGTCTTCACAAACCACCTTACACTCAGGGGTCATGGATTTTTTGTGTAATATACATTACAAAATTTTAATAATATTTTCTTCATACCCTGGCAAGAGGGAACAGTAGCACTTTTTCCAAGATCCTGAGTGGAGTTTCTGTTGGTTTTTTGCCTTGAATGGGGCATTCTATATAAGGTCTTATTTCAATCATGAGTCAAAATGAGCGAGACATGTGACCGTATACGCAGGTGCTCTTTCAAAACTTCATGACCTAGCTTTTCTAGATATGTGTGCTAGGATCTGAGTGGTTTTTATTCCCTTATAGATATTTTGATAGTTTATTCCAGCTACATTGAGGATTGAATAAAATACAGTCACTGGCTAGGCGTGCGTCATTCCTCAGATGTATCTCAACTCCCAGCTATAAATAATAAGTGATGTTGGTGCCTTCGAACGTAATTGGAGACTTCAGGGTTGCCAGAATAAACATATGTAACGCGCCATTTTAATTATAAGAAGAACGCTGATGCTACGGATTGAACTAACATGAATGGCATGATGCTTCGGGCAGAGCGCTTTAAAGCGCTTTCTTAAACCCTGTAAATAGTCCTTAAATGTTTGTGTGTAGTGCTGTTAAGTTGTGTTTAGTCATCAATAAACTTATTCGTATACCAAGGTCTCTTCATTTATCAGATAGAACATTAAAATCAACGTTACAGTCCTCTTGCTGTCCATTGAATTTTCGACGACAACTATCAAAAAGAAGTAACAAAATACTTGTTTCAAATTATTTGAATATAAAAATGAAAACTACCCTATTTTACTAGAAAAAAAATCAAAATTAATAAAAAAGTAAAAAAAAAAGTTATGAAAAATGAAGTTGTTAGGTACGCTGTATTTATTAGATTCAATGCCTTCTGCCTCCCAAAATATAAAGAATTTGCCCTTGTCTTTGACATTGAATCCTAGAGGGAGGATTCAAAGGCAGACAGAAGTAGGTGCATCTTCCAACCCACCATGTGGACACAACACCGAAACTATTTTTATTATGCATCTGAGAGATTCACGTGCCTAACGGAGGGCTAATGCCCATCCCTTTGTATGACGAGTTTCTGTGGCACTAGGATTCAAACCCATGACTCTACGACGTTGGCCATGAGTTCAAGATCCCTCGGTTACCTCTGACATGTTATTACATGAGCTATAGATATGAGCTAAGTTTGTAAGCAAAACCTTTTTAAAAGAACATCACTAGATTTAAAATCATAATTCTCACAATCTGAATATATACAATGACAAACCCTCAAAAATTTTATCAATTTTGAACACATAATATAAAAATTAATATTCACTAACTCACGGCACTATTTCGATAATCAACAGCATCAATCATCGGTTCTAAACTTATATAAAACATAATGACTAAAAATCAAAAACTATCCGATTATACCGGTCTGATTATATATTTAGCAAAATTTAATAAATCTATTAAACTTCGCTGTAAACATTTGTCCCGCGTCTGTTGATCGATTGTTATATATCTACCATTATAATAATCAATGGTATAATTAATGACTCTATAATCAATGGCATAGTTAAAATATAGCATCTTCAACACCATGAAAAAAAGATATAAGTATAAAAATTAAATTAGTTGCCACTATTTACTAACATAAGAAAAAAAATGAATTTGTTTCTGAAAAATATGTTATAATTTAAAGTCATTTGATATTAATTATAAATCGAACTTTGCAAACTGTGTAATGATTGCTAAATATTTTGAAAACTGGGATAAGGTTGACTTTATATACTACTGTCGGTAGGTGAATTTGTATGCAAAGTGTGTGTGTTTTATACACAGAAATATATATTTATTTATCTTTCAGAATGTTATTTCTTTTTTTAGTTTATAAATCCTTTTGAGATAATTGTGTACTTAAATTGATGTTGAGAAATTCTGTTTTTGAGAACTTTTTAGTGATGAATACATATTTTAACCTATCGCGTTGATCGGTTTTATGAATAGTCAAATTATCATTGCTTGGCAAAAAAATTTAATATTTATGTTACCGTTACGTGAGAAATCCATTAATTCATAGAATAACTATATATTTCATGAAATAATTGGTCGTCAGTTAAAGTGTATAAAGTTATTGAATCCTACGATTTGACTAAGTATTCTAAAGACTAATGATTACTTGATTGTAAAAATATGAAATACGGCACTCGGAAGTTCTAGCAGCTTTTAGTCAGTTTTAAATCACTTATAGGTGCTTAGCAATGACGTTTGTCCATAGAAGAAGTTCCAAGTATTAACACAAACCTTCGATATGTTGCAACACATCAAAATTGTGGCACTCGACAAGGATTTAAAAAAGTGTTTGTGTAAAAATATGTGTAATAGTAAAAAATGTGCTTATTTCAAGAATGATATGCAATGCAATTTAATAAATAATGAAAATAATATAAAGGCATTTCACAAAAAATTTAAATTAATATTTTCTTACATTTTTTGGAAAGGTTTACACAATGTTTTTTTGAAACAACAGTTTTTCTTCCCAGCATGTACTTTTTGGTAATATATACAAAATAACAAAATGATACAGCCTTTCATCCCTTCCGTGGCTCCATCAATGCGTACCAAGCTTGCTTGGGAACTTAACAAAAGGGATTTCGAATCACACTGAGCACCTGACCGAAACATCTGCTCATGCACCTCAGCACCCAAAGCCACGTATATAGAGATGGACACAGTAAGTATGGCTGTCATGGGCTGTTGCGCCACTGAGTTTGGTCCAGTTTAATTAACTGATTAGAACAGTGCTTCTCAAACTTTCAATACTGGCGCCCCCCTTTTCAATCACAATTTTTATCGCGCCCCCCCTTATACATAATAATTTACTAAATGCAATAATAATGCACTTTTACGATAAAGCAATAATATTTATTATAAACCGTACAAATTCATGACATAAAAATTAAATTTTGTATATGTTACTTTTAAGCAAAAAAAAGTTAAGTAATAGGATAATTACTAAGTTATTTTTCCTTTCTCTGATTTTTAAATTGGAACATATTACAAAATGCGGTGGTTGCTTAGAATACAAAATATAGATATCAGCTAAATATAGAAAATAAACTCAGAGGGTCAATTTCTAATCATAAGCATTCCTTTGAAAAATTTGCTCTGTAAGACAAGCCCATGGAAGTAGCTAATAATTATTAAACTTGTTCTTAATTTAGTATTAATTAATTAGTCATAAAATACTCTGTGCACCACTCATACATTAAAAGCAGTGTTTCTCAAACTTTCAATACTGGCGACCCAATTTTCAATCATAATTTTTGTCTCGCCCCCCTGTACAACAATAATGTATTTACTGCAATAAAATGCACTTTGAGAGAGAGACGCTAAAGTTACAATACGATCTTAATTATAAACCGTACAAATTAATACGATAAGTATATTAAATTTTGTGTATATGTAACTTTTAAGTAATATATATATATATATATATATATATATATATATATATATATATATATATATATATTAAGAAAATTACTTAAAATATATATATATTACTTAGAATTGTGTTATTTTTCTTTCTCTAATTTTTAAATTGGAACAGATCGCAAAATGATGTATTTAAAGATTTATTTCCTTCAGCATTCATTTCTCAAAGTACAAATGTCATTAGAAAAATAGACTAGTCAATGTCGCTCTCTATCATATCCATCACATCTGGCATTATAGGGTACGTTTGCGTGAGTCTGGGCAACCTATCGGACGTCTGCGCAAAACATGTAAAAATGCTTTTCCTCGTACAATTCCAGTCAGTTTTGGTCGACTCGATACTCCTATAGCTACCGAATCTAGCTTGAATGTACATTTTTTTAAATTTCCACGTTAATTGTAATTCACGGTAATTAAGTATTTACGGCAGTAGATTAAAACAATATCATACATACATTTTTAAGTTGTAAGCAAACATTCGACCATAATAAAGAATCAACAAGTACACAGACGAACGAGCATGGTTCCGAAAATTAAATCAAGGATCTTCTCCAAAATACTAAAATTTTGGATTTACCACCTTTGAAGAAAAATGATAGAAAAAAAAAGCCCCAGCTCGATATGTGTTAAAACTTACAAATCTGTAGAACAACGTGTGAAAGTTGTTTTTAAAACATGTAAAATCATTTAGCTATGTTGGCAAAGAATTTTAAAAAGTATTTTCTGGATGAGGACAGCTTGGTAGCAAGTTACGAGTGGATTAGGGATCTATTTCAAGATACTCCAGAAGGGCTCTCAATTTCCGAAGAAGAAATCTTCATAGATTTCACATCCAGTGAAAAATTAAAAGGCAATTTTGTAATAAATCGCTCTTTGAATTTGGGGTAGAGGTGGATGAGGAATTATCTGTACTGAAAACAAAAGCACTTCGTATACTATTACCATTTTCAACATCCTACCTTTTTCAAACCGGATTTTCTGCAGTGGATGCCTTGAAGACAAAATATAGATCTCAGCTAAATATAGAAAAATAACTCTTTAAGTGTCAATTTCTGATATTAAACCTTCCTTTGAAAAACTTTCCTCTACAAGACAAGCCCGTGGAAGTCCCTAATAATTATTAAACTTGTTCTTAATTTAGTAATAAGATTGATTGATTGATTGAATATTAACGTCGCACTGTTCAGCTGCACGAGGGCTTTTGACGACGGACCACGTAATTTTGAACCATGGTCAAGTGACGTGGATGACACCTGAGCTGGCACCCTCTCTCCTAACTACCACACCACACCAACGGGAAAACGTTTCAACTCTTAACAGATTTAACGTGCATCGCTGCCCTACACGGCGGGTCTTTAGTGGTACTGGGCTCGAACTCGTGACAAGGCAAGCCACGATCCGATACCTATACCACTCGGCTACCACGGCCAAACTCAGTAATAAGAAATTATTTATAAAATACCTTCTTCAGTACTGATACATCAAACGTATACTGGCTAAAACACCGACTCTTCGCACGAGTTCATTTTTTATAAAAAAATAAAACATTATTCTTGATATAATAGCTGAACTGTAAGGAGAGTAAAACTGTGTGCACGACATTGTATACAAAAATGTAAAATGATTTTTCTTAGATAAATGCTATTATTGTAAATAACTGTTTAAAAGAACTGTAATTTTAAACCTCACACAATTAGCATTTAGAATTAATGTTAAATTATGAAAAAAATATAAAATTCCGATGAAGAATAATTGTGTTACTTTTTATTTTTTAAAGCGAGAAGACTTCAAAATGTTTTAACCCGGGAGCAGGCGCGTACTCGATACTAACATTAATGGTAGTGCATGGGGACTCAGTCACCCCAATCATTTGTTTAAAATTATTTTTACTGTATACGATACAAATCGGAATTCTAGTGAATATTTTAATTTATAGAAAGTATACTTACCTTCTTTCAAGGACTATTAAATTCTTTGATGTTTTGAGAAAAAATCCAATAAAACTGAACTAAAATGATTCAAAAGTACAAGACCATAATAAAGGACGCAAATCAGACACTTTTCAATTATCCTACAGAAATGTTAAACCAATCAATTCTTTTCCAAATATCGCAAAACTCAATTATTTACAGATTCCCTAAGCGAAAAGCAAACGCATAAAAGATGGGAGGGAACTAATATTGAATAACCATACCATAAGATTGAAGGTCAATCAAATGATTAGCAAATGTACTGTGCAGCCTGGCTGAAAAGTGAATCATGACTTCCTTTTCTTTTTCTACAACTAATGTACAGTATTTCAATAATAATTACAGTGGTGAATTGTTTATCTTCTTAGAATTTTTCTCAGGGTCTGGGTTTCGTTTTTTCTTTTAACGAGTAATATGTTATGTTAAAACGTAATAAAAAATCTCTCATTGAGGAAATACAGCAAATAAAACAAAATGTTTTTTTTTTCTTTAATTTGGTTTTGGGATCAAAGATAGCTATTTGATGACGGAAAAAAGCCAGATAATAAACATAAATTATGTCAGTGTTGTTGTGTGTATTTTTTATTATGGAAGAAAGCATTTTGTTTTACTTCTCTTTCCGGTTATTTTTTTTTAAAAAAATCTTTAAATTTTCGATACGCTCGCGCCCCCCCAGGGGGGCGCGCCCCACACTTTGAGAAACACTGGATTAGAATTAAATATAGCTATTAAATATAACTTTTCCTTTTTGTTTATTGTTAGCAATATGAGGTAAAATATATTATAATTTTCTTATTATTTATCAATTAATCATTCACCATAGAAATAAAATGTATTTTCCAGAGATTTTAACAATTCATGATCAATTTATAAAATGCACTGCTGGTCACCGTAAATGCAACACCAAGAAAGACAAGAGATAGCACAACAAAATTTATTTTGTAGATAACATGTTAACGAAGTATCAAATGATTAGACTTATACACTTCTGTGAAGTGTGGTTCCTGCCAGAATCAGTAGCCACAGAGTAGTTGCCATTGTTGGAGATCACCGCTGCCACACGCCTCGGCATTGATTCAAAGAGACTTTGGATGTCTTCTCGGGGTACAGCAGACAAAATAGCTTGCAAAAGTTACCAAAATTAATCTGGTGTGGCAGCTGGGGGTGTAATCTGGGTCATTCGTTGAACAACCATGAACCAAATGTTTTCTATCAGCGAAAAATCTGGAGAGCGAACCGGCCAGGGAAGCAATTCAATTTGGTGATTGACGAAGAACCTTTGTACAATGCGTGCCTCTTGTGGTAGCGCATTATCCTGTTGAAATATGGCTGTGGCCAAGCCCTGAAGGTAAGGAAGGACAACTGGTTCCAACACCTTGAAGATGTAGTACTGGCTGTTTAACCCTCTAAGTGGATACCTTCCTCCTAAAAAGTTATTCCGAAAGCGTTTTACTCTTATTTTGCTATTCCCTTCAAAAATGCAACAGACTTCAATTATTTCCCCCTTTTAAAACTTGGGAGGTCGAAAGGGGACAATTTTATGACTTAGTTTGGCGTCTTTGTTCAGTGAAAACCAGGATAGCAATCGTTTACAGCTAGCTGTTAAGTTGTCTTGGGCAATCTTGTATGAAAAACGTAGTTCTACTCTGTCGTTTTCCCCATAGATTCAGTCACAGTAAAATTAAAACAAAATGCAGAGTAAAAAAAACATGAAATAAATGGCGTGTTAAAAGTTGAAAAATAGTTATATTTTCTTCAAACAAACATTATTTTTCTGTCATTTTTTAAAAATTAAAAAAAAATATTTTGGTATTGCGATTTGAACCAGAAAAAAGCATCCTGTATTCATTTTTGAATATGAGAGTAAGAAAACGCGCTCACTTTCCTGTTATTAAAAAAAGTTATGAGGTAAAAAGAGTAAAGGCCCTATCTTTTTTTTTAAGCAACAAGACAATAAATGGTGCATACGATGATTATATATTTATGAAATAAAACATATCTTTCTCTATTCAATTATATTTTTAATTTAGAATAACATAAAAAATGATTTCAATACTTTTAATTTATTTAAATTTAAATCATATAAACGATATTTTTATGTTAACTGAATATTTTTCGGAAAAAGTTTAAATTTTCATTCCTAGTGCTCTCCTTTTCGAACTCATTGTATTAAATAAAAATATCTTTTCTACATCGGCATTTGTGATGGACATAACACATATTCAGTCAATAATTTTTAATTTTAATGGGGGATATACTTCTTCAAATGCGCATGACAGTACTTCTAACCATTTTCTACTCAAGTTAAATTTCTTATCTTTCTGTTTCTTTTATTACAAGGAAAAATGTCACACATCGATAACTACATTTTCACACAATTCAGTCATTACAAATTCTATTGTGAGAAAAGTTCTCCCTAATTAATTTTGTCTTTCAAAAAAGTAAACTTAAAACAATTTTGTTCAGTGAAGTTAACCGACAGTTCCACAATGCATTCATACCAATTTTTAAAAACAAATTTAACACTTGGAAATGTATCCTGTATTAAATTTTTCAGTATACACAAATATTTCCTGCTGTAGGGAAGATATAGTATGAGAGAGATGTGGTGTGCGGTTGTGAAAGAATGTTTTCATACGTGTAGACTATTTTTGAAAATTTAAATATCACTGAAGCTGATCATATAACTGCAAATTAGCCTTATTTTAATGTGTGCTGGTATCAAAGTAAAACACTTTACAATATTAAACAGCCTATGAGTTTATACTCAATATCAAACTATTCGTAAAATGGCTTACAACTTCTATTCAAATTGTAAAGAAACTGAAATATAAATATATCTTACTGCAGTCAAAAATATTCATAATATGTATAAGTATCCTATTTCTCCACTTATTTCTGTACATTTTAAAAACTAAAGCTGAATGCAATTTTTTATATTTATAAACGAGGCATAAAAGCTCACACAGTCGTAAAAATGTATTTATCATTTTTGAATATACTACTATAAAACGTATATGGATTGTAAGATCAGTTGTAAAATCCTAAAAGCTTTTAGAGGAGCTAAAAACATGTAATTTTGGATTGATCAAATTTTTAGTATAATACACAAATATACATGTTATTAAGCAAATACATTTGAAAAATCAAACTTCCTTCTGAAATAAACGTAATTGAAAGAAAAATGTTTAATTGCAAATGAGTGGAAATACATGTTTATCTAAGGGGTATCCCTAAAGTGAGGTAATCCTCAAACTTAAGACTCAAACTCAGTGGCACAACAATCCATGAGGGCCAGGAACTACTGTGCCCATCATAATACACGTGACCATTGGACGCTGAGGTGCATGAACAGATGTCCCGATTTGGTGGTCTGTCTGAAGAGAGACCTTCAGTGTTAAAGACCCGAAGCAAGCTTGGTACAAATTTATCGACACAATGTAGCGAAATGAAAGGCAGAGTCGACCTTGCGCAGCCCGTTAATAGAACCCCAGACCTGTGGTGTGGAAGCTCTATACACTACCACTTGATCCTATTCGGTGAAAATAAAGTTTAATGTTAGAATCTTATATAAATCCCTAATGAATGAGGGAGTCCAAACTTTTTTTTCATTTAAACTGTTTAGACGGAAATGGTTACTTATGAACATTTCACAAGTTGCATAAATTAAAATTAACCGTAATAGTTTACATAAATTTTTAAGGGTGCAAAAGGTGTATTTCGGCTGCACGAATTAATTTTAAAAGAAATACGGTTACGAAAAAGTAGTACAAATCTATCTAAAGTAGGGTTGGTTACCTTACATATTGTCAAACACAACAATGTATTGGAAGCCAATTCCACAATTCGTTGTTATAAAAATGTATGGAAAATTACAAGATTTATTTTTGCATTTGTAATTTATATATATATAATTTTTCCTGGGAACTTTAAAAGCCAGAGCGGCATCCATCAAAACCGCGGTTCTCTCTCTGTTTTTCCAGATCGCCCCTGACTAAGCCGGCTCTGCCATAGTAAGTGAAAATGCCGGATTTTGTTTGTCAAGATCATTTTATAGCAGACTGCATTTTTCATGTATTTTAGATGGTCGTTTTTATATTTTCTACATCAATATCTTAATGTCTGAATTTAAAATTACATAAAATTCTTGACATTCGCATCAATGACCATGATAATTTTTATTAGTATATGAATGTGTCATCAAACGATTACATGACTAATATTAACATATTATTTTAACCATTTAATTAAAATTAAGTATAACATAAAGCACACAAATTTTCTGAACTTTAAAATAAATATTTCGAAAACTACTTCAGATATACTCAAAATTTTCATTCCTACGCTTTAGCTTCTCAGTTTTGCTTCTATGTAAGAATTTATTGTAATTGTATATTCATCAATTTTTTTAGTATATTTTTTGCTCTTAGCATGCAGTTTTCAACTGAATTGTATGAAATCGAAATATATTAAAAGATACCAAAGAAGCTATATAATAAAATTTGAAATTTTTATTATACTCAAACCATTGCTAAAACTTATGGTAAATAATTTTTAACTGCGCGATGCATTTTTTTTTTTTTGAAATTTCAAAGGAATTTCTAACATAAAATTTCTATCTTTATATGGTCGAGATTTCAAAAAATATCCAGATTTTAATTACTTATTCAGTTAGCCTTTAAAAAAAAAAAAGATAAATGTTGAGGTATTTTGCATAAATAGATATTTTTGAAGAATAATTCGAATGTTTTTGAATAGCTCGAATTTAAAATTGATTTTTATGTTTATTTATATGCATAAATGTCTACTGTAAATGTTTCCGTATATTTTTGATTACCATTTATTCAAACATTCAAGTTATAAAAAAAATGTGTGAAAATCTTCATTCATGTTGTCTTTGATGTAAAATGAAGTTCAAGCACTTAAAATTCAAATATAATTCGGTGTATTTTAACAATATATAACTAGGCACTGTACTTAAACTTCCCTGAACACTTGGGCTTTGAAATCTAAAAAAAAACTAATAAATCTTAATTAGTTTTTTTTTTCGTTATTATTTTTATCCAAGTGTAAGAAAATGTTTCAAATGATTTGATAAAGTTTAAATTTATTCATTTTTAGTGGTTGGAAAATAAAGGTTTCAAATTTTAAAGAGTTTGGTGTTTTATTAATTTTTTCGGTATCTTATAATAAAATAATCATGTTTCAAAACTGAAAAGCTTTGATTAAAATAAGAAAAATGAAGCGAAAAGAATATACTTAAAAAAGATAATTTGTCTAACTATATAAAATAGCAGATTGCACTGACACGCCCCAACTTGTTACAGCTTCAAATTATTATGAAACCAAAAGGGAATTGTAACATATTTTACTTATGCGTTGGGACTTTTCAAAACTTTTAAAATACGAGGTAACAAATAAACACTTCCTGGGGTCTAAAGAAATCCCCCCCCCGATTTTTACGATTGTCCCAGGGTCAAAACACGGGGTTTCCTGCGAGCCATAAAACTTCCTATCAGTGTCCTGCTGTGTTGCTTCCACCGTCCCCAATTATCTTTCAAGATATTAAACCTTTAAAAGGGGGAAAGGATTTCAGAAAAGTGCGGCTAATCCGCTTTTGAAAACGTTACTTGAAGGCAAAAAAAATCCGTGCAGTGCATTTTCGAAGCGTTTTTACACTGACGGAATTTTCCGTGCTATCCGCTTAGAGGGTTAAAGTACCGGTAATGCGTACTAGAGGAGTGCGAGAGTGATATGCAATACCGCTCCATGCCATAATACCCGGTGCAGGACCAGTGTGGTGGTGCATAGCGCAGCTTTTCAGCATCCTCCTCTCAACGGTGTCTCCAGACTCGAATCCGACCATCGTGGTGTTGCAGACAGATGCGTGACTCGTCATTAAAGACAATTTCATTCCATTCTGCCACCCACATCCTTCTTTCATCGCACCATTGGTGGTGGAGACGTCTGTGGTTCTGCGTCAAGGGAAACCAAGCAATGGACGTCTTGCGGACAGACCACTCTGAAGAAAACGGCGTCAAATGGTACGCGCAGACACTGAATGATGCTTTACAAACTCTATGGTTCGTGATGTAACTGAGCTATCCTTCACTACCATGCGCACAATTTGCCTGCCCTCACGTGAAGTGGTGCACTGAGGTGGATGCGATCGACCACGTCGATCCGTCGTACTCCCCTACATCCAGCGGTCACATATCCGCATTAAAGTTGTTTGGTTTCGTCCAACACGATTATCAATTTCCCTGAAAGATAATCCAAAATCTCGGTAGGCCACTATCCTTCCTCTGTCGAACTCGGATATTTGATCAAAAACTGATCGCTGTTTTCTATGAGACATAACTAATCGTTTTTTGAAAAAAAACCACAAGAAAAACACAATTGCCGAACTTGAAATCGTCGAAATCTCCAAGGCTTAAATAGCGCTTTGAGGTGGCGCCACAGGCGCGCGTGAAGTGTGTCTGCGCTGAAATTCTAATCATTTGCATATCTCACCTCCGCTAATGCATGTTGTAAATTTCATGTTATTTACATGCTTCCTTCAGGGTGTTGCATTTACTGTGGCCGGCAGTGTATTTTTGAAGTTGTTTATTTTTCTTTTAAATGGTCTATAATTAGATTTATTCCTAAAACAACTAGGTAAAGTATGAATTTTTTCATTTCTTATATACTTTAACTGACTTGTCTAGTTATTTCCTGAAATATCTAATTATACTATGAAATATAACTGAACGATACACTTTAACCGTAACACACACACACATATACATACGAGGGTGGTATGGAAAGTTTCCGACCGCAACGTGAGATGGTAGCACTTGTCAATAAAAGCATAAAAGCTCATGAATTTCGTTGTTCATCTGTTGACAGTTACTCACCAAAGTTTCAGCCATTTCGGACGCGCAGTTGTTAGGTAAAAGTCATTCGAGTGAGTTGATGTGAGTGTTTTTGTGAAAATGGGCAAAATCGAGTATCGTGCAGTCATGAAATATTTTTTTGAAAGACAATACGCCTACGCAGACCAAAGATCAGTTGGATTCTGTGTTGAGAATTCTACCCCATCATTTATCAAAGTCAAATTTTGGGCAGAGGAATTCAAACGTGGCCGTAAGAGCTGGGGTGACGATGAAAGTTCGGGACGTCAAAATACTGCAACTACCGACGATAACATTACCAAAGTTTACCAAATGGTGCTAGACGATCACCAAATTAAAGGGGGGAGAGATATTAGAGGTTATGAACATGTCAAAAGAACGTGTTTGTCACATATTAAATCAACAGTTAGGCATGAGAAAGCGGTCCACGCGTTGGGTGTCGCATTTGCTCATGTTAGACCAAAACTGTGTTGAAATGAACATTTCCAATGCTGAGTTGGCGCAGTTTGGGAGCAATAAATTCGAGTTTTAGTGCCGATTAATTACTGTAGATGAAACTTGGATACACAATTATATGCCCGAAACAAAAATACTGTCCATACAGTGGACTGCAAAGGGGAAACCGGCTCCAAAAAAAGTAAAACTTTTTTTCGGTTGAGAAAGTGATGGCGACTGTTTTTTGGAATATTCATGGAGTTATTTTAATCGATTATCTTCGAAAAGGAAAACCCATGACAAGAGCATACTACGCATCATTACTTGACAAAATCGGACGGCAGAACTTGCGGGAAAACGGCCACATTCGCAGAAAAAGAAAATTCTGTTTCATCAAAACAGCGCACTGTCTCACACATCAGCGGTTTCCTTGGCGAAAATCCACGAATTACGGTTTGGACTTCAAGACCATCCGTCTTACTCACCAGATCTAACCCCAAGCAACATCTGTTTGTTCCCTCATCAAAAATTTGCACTCGGAGGACGCAGATTTTCTTTAAATGAAGAAGCAATCACCTTCGGGAAAAATTATTTTGCAGAGAAAAACGCCGAGTACTATTTGGATGGGTTACAGAGATAGAAGAATCGCTGGGAAAATTGTGTAGAGTTACAAGGAGACTATGTTGAAAAATAAAAATAAAAAAAAATTCAGAAATAGGCCTTGTATCTTTGTTAGGTCGGAAACTTTTCATACCATCCTCGTATATATATATATATATATATATATATATATATATATATTCCTTGTCAGGCCCCAGGACTGCTGGTAAAATGAAGAGGGCATCATCTCAATAAGAACGTCTTTATTTCGGTTCAATAACATAAAATCCAACATGGCAGCCCTTAGGCGTGCAACCGGGTGGTAGAAAAGACAACATCTCGGCGAGGAGACAACAGCTAAACCTTTTCGAGTATTCGTTCTCCTTCGTCAGCGCTCGCTCCACCTTTGAATAGGCTTATTTACCCACAAATCCTTACGCGATGGTAAAGAGTTCGCTCTATTTTCATTTCTTTCTTTCTTAATTTTAAATCTAAACTTTCCAAACCTGACACACACGCATATGCATATATATATATATATATGCTCTTTGGTGAGTTTTTAATGATTTACTCCATTCATTTGTGAATATATTGTATTTTTAATGTGAACATTCGGTTTTTAGAAATTTTTAGTTTGAACTTTCGGATTTTTTAGTTTGAACTTTCGGATTTTTTAGTTTGAACTTTCGGATTTTTAACTTGAACTTTCAGATTTTTAGGCTTGAACTTTCAGATTTTTTAGCATGAACTTTCAGATTTTTTAGCTTGAACTTTCAGATTTTTAGGCTTGAACTTTCAGATGTTTTAGATTGAACTATCAGATTTTTTAGCTTGAACTTTCAGATTTTTTAGCTTGAACTTTCAGATTTTTTAGCTTGAACTTTCAGATTTTTTAGCTTTAACTTTCAGATTTTTTAGCTTGAACTTTCGGATTTTTTAATTTGAACTTTCGGATCTCAAATTTTTTTTTGATTTGAACTTTCGGATCTCAAATATTTATTTTTTCTACCTATACAACTATTTTAAAGATGGGTGCATCATCTTGGGCGTTTGATGGTTCACTTATATTATGCACTAAATTGTTTTTAAATTTTAAAATTGTTTTTAAATTTTAATATTGTAATATCTTTCAGAATGCGATGGCGAATAGTTTTATTTTTCAAGTATAATGATTTAATTTTAACTTTTTAATTTTTAATTTTTAAATTTTTTTTTTTTTGAAATTTGGATATTTTTCAATTAACTTACCAAGTTGCAATAGGGGGAAGGTTGGCGCTATCAAACTAGTTTAACCCCACTTATCGGTCCTACGTCCGAGATTGCACTTGGATATTTTATAAATTTTTATTTTATTTTATAATTTTTTAATTGTGTTTGAAAACGATGGAATATTATCTTTTATATTCGCCATTGATATTCTGAAGTGTTTTGGTATTATAGGATTCATATATTTCAATTTTTCAATTGATAATTGCATTGTTTTTATATATTTAAATATATATATATATATATATATATATATATATATATATATATATATATATATATATATATATATATATATATATATATAATGTTTTAAAGGAAGCATTGAGACATTTCGGGAAACATTTTCTTAATCATTCACGAAGATAAACTTCAACGATCTTCCAAAAATTCAAGCCAGTTCCAATTGTGTCTTATTTTGAGATGGATTGTATATTTATTAAATTAAAAAATTAAATTAAAATTAAATTATTAAAATGCAAGCCAAATTATCATCTTTTAGTTGAGGTTTCGAATGGAGAGTAAAGTATGGGAAATGACCGAAAAATGAGATAGGATTGGAATTTGAATGTTGAACGATATTTCTGACAAAGTATTACATGTTCAATTTTATATGCACATATTTATAGAGGAAAAATAATCATTAAATGGTAAGTAGGGTATTATTTATATTATAATTTGATTGTTTTTACATTTATATATATTCTAAAAATTTCATAACAAGTTTTCAAATACAAATTTGCACATTTGATGAATATTATTCTAACTTCATTTTATCAGACTTTTAAGAATATGTGTAGCAAAATCAAAATCTACTGTAGTAATGTTACTAAGATTAAAATAAATCTTTTGGGGGATGTACAATAGTACCATATTACTAACCTAAAATCTGTCGCATAACACGTACTTTCAACACAAAAAATAAGATCGAAATTTCCCGGTGCGTGTTATACACCAGGTATAAAAATGGTATCTTTAAAAATAAAAATAAAAATAAAAATAAAAATAAAAAAGGACATATATAGAAAAAAATTATAACTCTGCATACATCAAAATACTATTTCTTTAAAATAAATAACATTCCTTATGAACTTAAAGGGTTGTAGTTCTGGAAGTATACTATTTTTTTCTATAGCTTATAATAATACCTCGAATAAATGACTTCAAAACACAAAAAAGCACTACGCATGCACATAGTACTTTCTTCAAAAAAAAAGGGAACGCGCGCTATGTAACGAATATACTTAAAAATTAAAAATTGCATCTTCAAAGTATAGGTGCGCATTATACGGTGTGGTGCACGTTATACCCCGGAGTTTACGGTATATTAAAAATATTACTATATGTAAGCGTCAGCATTTTTTTAAAATTTTGAGTTTTGCGTTATCCTTTTGATATGAATATTGATGAATTTAACTTCAACTTAAAAAAATATAACGATTGGAATTTTCAAAAAATTAGAGGAAATAACTGCGATAGAATTTGAAACAATTTGAAAAGAACAACTTAAAACAAATATAAAATATCAACATGTTATTAAAGTGTGCAAATTTAAACATTATATTTATCTTTATAATTTTAAATGAGTATTTGTATTGAAATTATCTGATGAGAGATATTTTTGTATGCTTTGTCAAATTAATAAAACGCATAAATTATATACGAATATTATCATAAAAGATTCATTTTCATATAATAATCATAATATATTTAATTACAAATTCCTCATATATTTATTTATAAATTTATCATAATATGTATCTTAATATATTCTTCAAAGAAAATTCGGATTTATTCCATTTACATCGTGTATACACCATACATCATATTAATTTCTGATTTATTTTCCTAACTATATATGTATTGCATATTTATCCTTATATACACTCCTTCGTAAATAGATTACAAATCCATTTATAATTTATTCAAATGTTCTTCATTATGTATTTATTTATTCATCATAATCTATTTACTGAAGCTTCCTGATTGATTTGAAAATAAGTGATTCATTTTACAAAATTTTTGATTCGTATTGAAATCTTCTTAAATTGTGATTTCATTCTCGAAATAATAACTTCCGTAATCAATTACAAATCAATAATAAATGTTACCAAATCTCGTTCCATGGGTACATAAATAGTTCTTCATTTTTATTATTTATAAATTTCATGATTTTATATCATCTTATTTTGTTACTTTTAAAAAATAAGTACATTTAATCAAAATTATGATCATAGATTATGTTACTTTGACGTGAATTCAATTTTATCTATGTATTTTAATTATAAAAAAACCCCATTTTTTTTTAGTAAAAAAAATCATCTTTGCTTCTTCAAGTAATTTCTTGTTTCAAAAAGTGGGGAATTTTCAATAAAGATATATGGAAGAGATTTCAATCCTCATATTGTTTAACACAGACATATAACAGATTTCATGTCAGAAATAACCAAGAAGTTCATGGTAATTATGTAATTTTTGCAAGATGTCATGATTCAGAGAGTACAGTCAAGGGGATATTACAGGTTTAGGTTCCAGTGTTTCCTGAGTTATTGCGTATTGGCTGTATCTAGTATGAGGCTTTAATGCGCTTTTTCCTCTTCAGAATTACAATTCGTTTTCACAACTCTCCAAGTCATTCTAAGCAAACATGCATATTCTTGAAGGCGAGCGTATTGATGATCACAGATTCTCGTAAATTATTTTAACTTTATTTATGACGAAACAGAGCCAATTAGGCGTATAATTTTGAGAACGTTTATGCATGCATATTTAAGATACTCATTTTATACAATTATTTCCCTTCAAAGATAATAATTTTATTTTAACATAATATTTGTTAGTAATTTTCATAAATGTGGCTTATTATGAGAATGAATATTTATAATTGTACTTGTTCTCAAAAATACACAATCAATGTGGAACATTAGAGGCTGTCACCCAACCGGTCGAGTGGTTAGCGACGCTGTCTGTGGTGCCGTAGGGACTGGGTTCGAATCCCGGAGAAGGCATGGCTGTTTGTAAATGTATGGTGCCTTAGCTGAATGGGGTGACTCTACATAGTCGTCGAGATGCAAGTCTGCTCGTGTGGTAGGGGAAGAGAGATGGGTTACTATCCAGATTAAAATAGCAATTTAGCTCTAAATCAGTGCCCCCTGGGAGCCACATAAATCTACGAGGGGGGGAGGCGTGAGCATATTGAAAAATCGTAAGCAAATAATTATTTAAGAAATCATCATTTTACTGAAAGTAAACAAACAAAATACATTCTGACAAAATAAAATACACATTTACACTGATATAATCAATTTAAAAATGTAAAGGGTGTTTTTTTAGAGGTATAGAACTTTAAATTGAAATAAAAGAACGATGTATTATTCGATTGACATGAATTTTTTTTATTCGAAAGATAATCTTGTGGCATTACATTTTAAATATGATCTCTGGCATATGACTGCCACAGCTGGCTCAGAAGTAGTCCAATCTGGAGGTCCAATTTTCGATGACTTTTTTCAACATTTGTGGCCGTATATCGGCAATAACACGGTGAATGATGTCTTCCAAATGGTCAAGCCTTTGTGGCTTATCCGCATAGACAAATGACTTTACATAGCCCCACAGAAAATTGTCTAGCGGTGTTAAATCACAAGATCTTGGATGCCAATTCCCAGGTCCAAAACGTGAAATTAGACGGTCACCAAACGTGTCTTTCAATAAATCGATTGTGACACGAGCTGTGTGACATGTTGCGCCGTTTTGTTGGAACCACAGCTCCTGGACATCATGATTGTTCAATTCAGGAATGAAAAGTTAGTAATCATGGCTCTATACCGATCACCATTGACTGTAACGTTGTGGCCTTCATCGTTTTTGAAGAAGGATTCCACCAGCCCATAAAGCGCACCAAACAGTCAGTAGTTTTTCTGGATGTAACGGTGTTTCGACATACACTTGTGGATTAGCTTCACTCCAAATGCGGCAGTTTTGTTTGTTGACGTAGCCATTCAACCAGAAGTGCGCTTCATCGCTGAATAAAATTCGCTTATGAAAATCGGGAACAACGGCAATCTCGTTTTGGGTCCATTCGACGAATCTACGCCTTGCTTGATGATCGTTTTGATGAATTGCCAAACCAAACTGAGAATAAATCACTTGACAGCTGTTAAATCGGTCGCCATTTTGGAAAGTAATGCCAACTTAAACTTCTGTACCTGGAAAAGAATCACTCTTTATGAGTACTGCACAATGTGTAACTCCTAATTAATTTAACTATACTATAAAAACAAGTTTAATAATTACCAGTGACCCCATGGACTTGTTATATATAAAATTATATACAAAAATTAACACTTATCTTGATAAATTGCATGGCTTATAATTAATTCCTTAACTGCTGATAAAAATTTACGTGATTCTCTCCCGAATACCAACCTCCATTTTCCACGTAGGCACGTATGTGATGTATAGGGGGGAGTTAAGGAATAAAAATAAACAGATCCTCTGAAATAAGTAAGTTCTTCAGAAACACTGTCAAGGTTTTTTTATTGCATTCCTTAACCTTCAGAATAATTTTATGGATAGCAGTACACAGAATAGATCGTTCTTTGGAAAGACGTATATATATACGTCCAAGCAAATAACACTTTGGGTGAGCGAGATGTTTATATACTCCGGGGCACTTAAGAGGTTTAAGTCTTATTGCAGCTTTAGCATTAAAGTATAGTATTATTGAATTTAATGCATTGTTATTGTAAAAAAAGGGGGCACAAGGAAAATTATATGATTGAATATTGGGTCGCAAAAATTGAAAGTTTGAAAAGCAATGCCTTAAATGATAACGTTTTGAAGCACATGAATTGATTCGCGTAATTGGGCTCTTTTTCTAAACGTTTTCTTTTGTGTCATTAGATAATCACATTCTTAAAGTAAAAAAAAGAACCCATTACTTTAAAAATGTGCCTAATGTGTTATGCATTTTATTAATACGTCAAGTTCCTTCAATCACAGGTTTTAATTTGATATAAATATTGATCTTAGTTTACTTACTCTTGTGAAATGAGTGGCCATCCCGATTGCTAAGCTTCTTTTTTGCTGCAGTACACATCAAGATGTCAGACTTCACACAGGTGGAAATTCAAAACTATTTTACATAACCTGAAAATAAATTGCAATAAATGAGATAAAAAAAATAATGATATTATATCTATGTTTAAGTAAGAAATATTGAGTGGTAAATGATTTATTGACTTTGCTAAAGCCTTCAGACTTAACATCATTAACATAGATTTACCTCAGTTCTCCTAATTGAATAGATTGATATTAATTAGTATCATATATACAAGTATTATATACTAATATAGTATATATATGATTGCATATTAGTTATATATATATATATATATATATATATATATATATATATATATATATATATATATACTATATTATATTATATTATATTATATTACATTATAATCTATTAGTAGAAGCATAAAGTAATATTTAACTCACTGAGGTTTTTTATCACATTCTTGTCAGTTAGCATAAGTATGATAAGTAATTTATATTTATAACTTTATTTTAAAAATTCTTTAATAAACTAATAACTTAGTATTTTCAAAGAATTAAATTTATTAATAAACATAGTTTAAAATAGTAAAATTTTTCTAACTACTACTTCATAATGAAATACATTGTTTGCTCTATAACAGATATTCAAGCATATATATATATATATATATATATATATATATATATATATATATTTTGGAATTATCTTTGATAACACATTTCCTTTTTCTTTGATTTAAATGTTCCCTTCAAAATATGATTTAATTGCTTTTTTCTGATGGTTGTCATCTCATAAATTTTGGAGAATTTGCTAATTCGTACTAAAAATTGATAGTGCTTGAAAAATTTGAAGATGATTAATTATTGGAATTTGAAACGGTTCATAAAGATAAATTGAGAGATATAGCGGGAAAAAATATATGTCGTATGGAGTTCCATGCTTGTTGTACTTATTATGTCTCAACTAGTACAGTTAGTGCTAGCTGTAGATGATGCTGGAGTTGTCGTCGAATTATATCCTATACGTGCTAAATTGGAGACAGATGTGTTGATCTAGCAGGCCAAGGAACTTATAGAGCACGTTGCATTACAACAGCGGTGTGAGGGTGAGTATTATCCTGCTAGAAAACACTTATTTGAATGCTGTTAGTGAATGGCTGCCCTATAAATAGAATTACCAGACTGACGTACAAATTTGCTGTCAGTGTGTTTGGGATAACCACGAGAGTGCTCCTGCTGCCATATATATAGGAAGTTGCTCTCTTGACAATGACTCCAAGTGTATGTCCAGCGTGTCCAGGCCGCAAACAGTTTCGTTGCAAGCATTTCTCTGCTTCTTTTTGACCAACACATGGTCATCACTGGCACCAAGGCAGAACCTGCTTTCATCAGAGAACACAACATATCTCCAACTTCCTACCTCCAATCAGCTCTGGCAGGACACCAATGGCGTCACATACGGAACAGGCTTGCTGTTTCGGCTCAGTGGAATACAACTCGCTAAAACGCGTCAGGTTCGGAGATGTTTTTGTTTCACTGTGGTACTCACACACTGTGCTCGAATTTCTACTATGGAGGCAGTACTATGCGTCGCAGCCATTCGCTGAATACGGCGGTCTTCCCTCTTAGTAGTGCCCCGTAAAATCCTGGATTTCGGTCTTCTTGAGGCAGTAACTTTCCTTGACCACATCTCCCAAAAATCAGGCATATTGGATACATTCTGAAAAAGTCACTGCAATATACATATATATATTGCGGGAAGAAAATTCACCTTCTCGTCACCGTATTACACGAAGTCGTTCAAACTATGTCAGCTGTTGATAATAGTTTCATTGTCTACTTAAAGTCATTATTAGCTCTCATCTACTCGATACATCCAATTTCACAGACAAATAAAGCTCACAAACTTAACAGGACGCATTTAAAGCAACCCTGATTTTCAGGTTCTAAGTGGTGCTACTAGCACCACACTTAAGTGTGAAATTTCAATCGATGTTATCTTTCAGACAGATAAATAGGCCTACCAAATTTCATTTATCTAACGCAAGTCTTTCTTGGTTTTTCCGTCAGTGTACACATACACACACACAGTATAATAAAATAAAAGTGAAGAAGTTCTAGAACCTACAGTACTAAAGTATATATATATATGCATGCAATCTGGTTTGCATCTAATACCAAATAGTTAAACTCTGATGTGAGAATATGGATCATTTGGATAGATATGGCATTAGTGGGAGTTATGAGCAATATAGAAGTGGTGATTGTTAAATATGAGAAATCGTTCAGAAATTGTGAATTGAAGTATTGATAGGATGCTCTTGGATGTTGTTATGATGATTTATGTTATTCATTTGTGAATATACCGAGTTTTTAATTTGAACTTTCGGATTTTAAATATTTTTTCTTCCTATACGACTATTTTAAGAATGGGTGTATCATCTTTGATGCTCGATGGCTCAATTATATTGTGCACTTAATTGTCTTAGAGTTTTAACATTTTAATCTTATAATATCTTTCAGAGTGCGATGGCGAATAGTTTAATTTTTTAAGTATTAACTTAAAAATTTTTATGAATTTTAACTTTTTTAGAATTGGATACTTCGCTATTAACTTACGAAGTTGCAACAGGGGAAAGGTTGACGCCATCAAACTAGTTCAACCTCACTTATTGGTCCTAAGTCCGAGGTTTTGCTTGGATATTTTCTAAATTTTTATTTTATAAAATTTTTAATTTAGTTTGAAAACGTTGGTATTTTACTTTCTATATTCGCCATTGATATTTTGAAATGAGATTTAGTATTATAAAATTCACATAATTTTACTTTTTTTAATTGATTGTGAAATTGTGATTTATATATATATATATATTTGTATATATATATATATTGTATATATATATATATATATTTGTATATATATATATATATTTGTATATATATATATATATATATATATATATATATAGCCTTTAAAAATTGCAACACCATGAAGTAGCAGTGATACACATGTCAAATTCGCACGAAAGGGTGAAGATACTGGGATATGTAAATGAATAGAATTTAAGTGCCATAGAATGTTGCATGAGAAAAAAAAACGTAAGAGATTTTTTTAGCGGCTTTCTCATTCAGAAATCAAATCAAACTGAGCATTGAAAATTTCACAGAAATATTTATAGACGTATAAATTCACTACCAAATAAAAAAAGTTCTAAAAAATCGTTTTTCTTGTTAGAATAAATAAGCGAATGCAAAATATACTAAATGCACTTTTAACTCAGACACATTTTCTCCTACAGTAAATTCTGCCAACTAATAATATTTCACTTTATATCTGAAGTAAGGAATTTGTTAATCCGAATGAATATATAGAGCTTTTCTCTTATTTACATTTATGCACAATTCTCTATATTACGCTTTATAATCTATGCTATGTAAACATAAAATCTAAACCTGAAATGCCTCTGATATTTTTTTCATCTATGTTTCTATACATTTCTTAGAATTGAATCTTTCTGAAGAATAACCTTACGGAAATATTTCATACCGAAAAGAAATTTATATACGAATAAATGCGCATTCTTATTACCCAGCATTAGATGCACCTGCGTCTATAAAAAAAGGCAAAATTTGAAGTATTTTTAGGAAAGAATTTCATATTCGATTATTTGACAGCTTCTAGTCGGTCTTTAAATGTAAGTTTATTAAATAACAAAAATCAAGCATTTTATAAATGTTACTGTTGGTATATTTACTTTTTGGATTAACGTAAAAGTTGCTAACTTTCTTAATTGTAAATATTTTTTGTCAAAGTTTATTTTGAACTAATGAATTCAATAAATTTCTTTAATACGTACAAGAAAATTGAAAAAAAGATAAATTGCAGCAATTAAATATTTGTTAGATGTTAAATAATTAAATTTTTTAAAAAAAAATTTAAATGCAGTAAAAAATTTATTTTAAAATGTATTTTGTTGTGAAATATCTTTGCACAAAATGTTTAAAGATCTAATGTTTAATAATTTAATATTTCACAAACAAACAACTTATTTCTTGATTAATTAATTAAATATTTGATAAAATATGTTTAGTTTAGTAAATATTTCACCTGATATTTAACTATTTACATAAGAAATCAATTGTTTATGGGAGAACTATAAACACAAATAAAAAAAATGAAGTACAAGTAAAAATATTATTTGAAATTCATGCAGGAAGATAACTGTAACAATCATGTGTTTCATGTTATTTAAAATAACTATGAAGGTATTAATATTTATAACCAGCGTTATTACATTTTTAATTATGTCTCTCGTTATTAGAATAATAAATTAATATATTAAGAATATATATAGTTCGATAGGAAGAAAACAATTCTTATTAATTGATAATTCTTAATTATTAATTGATAACAATTAATAATTCTTATTAATTGTCTTGACGCAGCAATTTCCATTTCTCTGTATTGTTAAAAAGGACTAAGTCTAACGCGAACACTGTAAAAAAAATTGTCGTACTGTTACTAATTTTTGTGCACATTTATTATTTTTATTTTAATAAAAGCATTTTTAAAAAAAGATTTTTAGAATTTTTTTTAAAAAACATTATGTTAAATAGCATGAAATAAGCTTCCAAACAATGAAAAACCATGTACTGAATAAATTGTAAAATTCTTTCGAATAATTCATTTGACGAAAAAATTCTCCAATTAAAATATTTATTTATATAGCATCAATATTTGTGCTAAGTTTCAGGGTTTTAAGATGTGTGAAAAACTCACAAATGTCCTTTTTGTGTTTTAATTTACGCTTTTAAGAATTTGCGATTTATAGTAAACACTTTCACAATTAAGTAATATGTACCAGAACTGTAAGTTTAATTGCTAAAATCCTTATAATTTATTTAGAATAAGAATTTGAATTCCGTTTGAAGCAGAAAAAGTTATAGCTTAATTTCTAATACTAATTGATAAAAAAAACAAATTTTTTCACCGTTTTTTGTGAAGTAAGGCTTTTAAAGAGAATCTAAAGCATGTAAATTTACTTCTACACAGGAAATCAATTTCGTTAAATTAATGACATAGTGTTCTTAAAACAAATCCCATTTTTTAGGAATTTAGCAATTTGTTAAAACTGAAATAAAAACAAAACTAAATAATTCGAAAAGAAAGCAGGAATTTCAGAAAGCTGTGTTTGCTGATGTAAAGAGAGCAATTGATGACGATATATACTTCGCTACGAAAAAAAATATACTGGAACACAAATTCTATACCCAGTCAAAAAACACTTTATATAAACTCGGTGATTTTTGACAGAAAGAGAAATGAAATTCAATAAAAAAAGCTTAGAACAGAAATCTTTTTAAGCCATCATTGCCCTTTTTATAAGTATTCAACGGTTATTTTAGCATATTCAAAAGATGGATTGAATGTTTGCTCTACAGTGAAATTGCAGTGTCTTAGGAAAGCAGTTTTCTTTTATTGGTGTTTTAAAATTCCTTTTATGTATTTATAAAAGAAGTAAAAAATGTATACCATTTATTAAAATCTTTAAGAGCTTTCATTGTGCGTACAATGTTTTAGTAAATAATTTATTGATGTGAATTAGAAAAGAAATAGTTGATTTATTGAGTAGGACAATGAAAAAATAAATAGTAAATATTTTATTTTTCCAAACAAGCAGATTGCTTATTAAAAAATGTTTTCCATGTAAAACCTTTGCGAAATAAACTATCATTCTATTATTAAAAGAATTAAAAAGTTGTAAAAATATTTTTGAATTAATTTTATTGTAATAAATTAATTATCTTTTAAATATAATGGATTATTTGGCTAGATGTGATATGGCTTTTCAAATAAACAAAATGAAATTTAAAGAAAAATGATGTAAAAAAAATGAATGTTATAAAATTTTAACTAAAAGCATTCCAACAAAGCTTTTTTGATAAAACGCCTTCAGATGGAAAATAATACTTTAAATTGTTGTTTTTTAAAATTTGGATGCCTAAAAAAAAATTTCGTTTAAAAAACCGTTTAACTGTCTTGTTTGCTTGAAGTCCTTTTTTGTCAATACTCAAAAGAGTTGAAACTCGTATTTATTAATGATACGATACTTGATATCATGACAGATATCTATTGCATTTCTGAGTTATCACAAACATAACACTATCAGATTACAGATTTTGCTCCAAAGCTAAATTTGGGTAACTAACAAGTTTAAATCTCTTAAATTTTATTTAATACTAGCTGAATTATAAATATACTCATACTTTATAAAGATTAATTTTTTAAAAATAAAACTCAAATAGTAAGTAAAAGATTTTTTTTAAAAAATTAGTAAACACCTTTTAAATATTTTCGATGCATTACAAAGGAGCCTTAAACTAAAAAATTATTTAATAGAAAAATATATTTAAAGTTAAAATAAAAAATTATGTACCGAAAAGATAAACAGAAATGAAAGAAATCTAAGTATAAATTATAAGGAAAAAGCAACACAACTGAAGAAGCAATTTTCAGAACTACGGCCTATGAGATAAATTATCAATCTGAAGTAGATGAACACAATATCTTCAAAAACAACTTAAAGATCATAAATGATTTCGTACACGCATATATATATATATGTATATATATATATAAATATAAATATATATATATATATATATATATATATATATATATATATATATATATATATATATATATATATATATAAGATTGATATAAGATATATATAAAATGTATATATTTATATACATATATGTTTATATATATATATATATTTGTAAATTTACTATTGAATAAATGTATCAAATTAATATTTGTTTACCACTTACAAAAATTAATTAATAATTGAGAAAATATATGTGTGATTTTATAATATTCCTCTTTTAAAATTCATTAATATATTATATAAATAATTTTAAACTTTTATTGAAATAGCAAATGAAACATTATACTTGTGAATGGTATATTGAGTACGCTAAAATTAGGAGTGCTTTAAAAAAACCGTAAGACTTAAAGAACTCATTCGAAACTAATTTTAAAATATTTTAATAATTTTATTTTTTAACTTATCAGAATCATTTGCAGCTTGTTTCTACTTCAAAAATATAGTAGCAAAATTTTTAGTTAACTTATATTTACAAAAAATTAATGTAAAGTAATCTATTAGTATCAATATACAAATGTAATCATTTCAATTTGTAATATAAGGTTTTTTTTAATGGATTACTTTTTTCATTGAGATTATTATATCATATTTTACAGTTATTTTTTAGACAAACTAACGTATTCTTTTTAGTTCTAAGTTGCACCAAATTCCTTTTCAATTATCGCTCAGACTTCTCGCTTAATTACTGATACCTATTCAGCCAAATGTGCTTCTGTAAAATTAGCTCAGTAAGCTTAATGCTTGAGGAGGAGTTCGAACAGTACTGATCAGCAACTGTTCTCGACACATTGTGAAAGCCTATTTTGCAACATAATAGCATTAGGCTTTACGGAAGAGCTAACTGGATATGATGCCAGGTGTACTTGACAGGAGACTTGGTAACATATAATGCGATTTGTGTAGAAGATTCGGAATAATTTCTTGTTGAATTACATCTCATACAATGCTCGAATTCAATGTATGCTATTGATTTTCACTATAATTTTAAAATATTAGCATATTACTCTTTTGTATCTATTTGTCTTTACATTTGAAATTTGGAAGTTACTCGTGTGGATTATATTTGCATGGAAATACGTGTTTTCACTGAAAAAAGTATTTAATGTTTTTGTAAATGTGCTGTAAGAAATACAGTTATTGTTTCAAAATTTAAAGAGAACATATTTCAAATTAGGTAGAATTACTTTTATAGAGTTTAAAAATGTTTTTGTGTATTATTTTATAAGTCTCATTACTTCTACTGAAATTACCTTTGATTCCGTTTAATTTCGCATAGCATTTAATTCTAATTAGTTTGAATTAGATGGCTATAACGGCTGTAATTAATGAAAAAATATATACGTAACATAGATTATACACTCTAATAAAGATTATTAGGTGAAAAATTCAAATGAATCTCAAACATTTCAAGGTGTGTTATGCCAAAGGTTAGAGAATGAAAATAACTGAGGTGTCATCACCCTCATTTGATCACCTTTGAATTGGCGATTGGTCCTAATCGTGTATTCGTGAATCATTATAGCAAATGGAATAGTTTATCTGAGTTCTGAAGCCCCTAAAACACCATATAGTAAACCTAATGCTCATTACATCTGTCAATGCTCAATCTCCACGTTGACTTGATGAGGACGTTTGAAGATTGGACTGCAAGTTCAGATATCCTCTTTCTCGCCGATCGATTGTGTTTAAGTATTTCTAGATCCATCGTCAATAGCCCACGTATCTTTTAAGTACGAAATGAATAATCCCTTATTAATAGTTCTACTGTCAGTCATTGTTTGTCCATGATTCAAAATTAAATGATACATTTCCATTCTTCCTCATATTGCCATTCTAGTTCAAACCGAGGTAGCCTAGTTGTTATGTTCACGAACTTGTGTTCAGAGAGTTGAGAGTTCGAGTTCTGGTGCCACTGAAGATCAATCGTGTAGAGATGACTGATATATGTTAACTCTATCGAGGCTCAATGTGTTCCCGTTGGTGTAGTATGATACTTAGGAGAAGAGGTGCCCTTTGTAGTCCTCGTCCGAGGCTCAAGATCACAAAGTCCGTCGCCAATAACCCTTACGTTGCTTTATAGTGCTGCTTCAATGTAACTCTTACTTAAACCAAGTAATTAGAGGAATTGTTAGTTTTGTTTTTAAAATTAAGAATTGGAATATATTAATTGTTTGGATAAAAAGAAGAAAAATAATTACTTTACAAGTACTATTATTAAACAAACTAGTAATAACACAAAATTTTAGTTTATACAAATGATACAAAATATTCATTTATTGAACGCATTCGAATATTTAAAGTGCCACGCTACTTAAGTACAGAAGATCAAAACTAATAGGAAAACCAAAAGTTATTTGGAAATCCACTTGCGTTTACTACAACCGATTAATCTTCGAGAGTTTCCTCTCCAGACAGTAGAATAATTTAAAAACTATTCTCCAAAAGATAAAATAAATTTTCAGTTATCGGGCGAATCCCTTCAGCGAGAGAGAGAGAGAAAGAGAGAAGCTGAGCCATAGATCCGTGAATCCTGAAACTAGCATCAAATTCTCATTTTGTCAGAAAAAGAGCAACTAAAGGTACCATTTCATCACCACACATAACCATTAACACAGAAAAAACAACGTACACATAAAGCAAAGCATGCGTAAAACACCCTAAAAAACATTGGTCATTCTTTCCTTTAACTGCCTGTGATAATACATCTTCTAGCACCATTAATTTTCGATGGGTGGGCTTGTTTCATTTTTATCTTTCATCATGTAGAGCCAGAAACGTAATATTTGAATTTTACGACAGGTGGGCATGGGCAATTAAATTCTTATCAGAGATAACACGCAATATAATTGCGTTCCTATTTGGAAATATTATTTTTTTTTCTGATTAAAAATCGAGTTTAGCGGTAAAAGTTTTTTTCCCCTTTACAGGTAGCCAGTTATAAGAGAAAAAAATGGATGTTCGGGATCGAAGAGATTGAAAAAAGATGTATTAAAAATAAATAAAAAAATCACAACATTTCTTTGTTCGATGAATACGTATATAGTCAAACAAAATTTGGGCTGATAAAAAATTACAAGTAAAATTAAAGATGGTTGATTATTTCAATAAGATTGTATTAGATATCCTGATTTTGAATTGTGAGCAAATATCATCGACGACACTATTTTAGCATGATCAACAAGCCACAAAACGTTTCGGAAAGTAATGGTGCTACTTTTGTTTATCCGAATGACGTATGTCAAAGAAACATGGTTCGATCCAAAGAATCAACTTAAGCAGCGATGGGGATACCAGGCTCGCAATCGTAACAGACTGAGTTGTTTTCTAAAACAATTAAGAAATAATTAATAATTTTAATGAAAAATACCTAATTTATAATAGTATTTATTTCAGGTACAGTTTAGTAATAATACTATCAGTCAGAATAATACTACATCAGAATATAAATATCATAGTTGAAATGCTTTCTAATACACTGAAGTGCCACTGAATTAGGGACACCTACCTAGTAACGAGTTGAGCCTCCTCTATCGTTGATAATGGCTGTCATTCGACGAGACACGTTTCTTGAAACATTCCACGGGAATGACTTGCCAAATATTCGCTTAAGCTGTCCATAATTCAGTAAGGTTCGTTAGCGCTGTGTGATGGCCTTTAACTCCTTGTTCCTAGACATCCCAAAAATCCTCAATCGGATTTAAGTCTGGGTTTCTAGGTAGCCCATTTATGACAGAAAAGTCAGAGGAATGCTCATCCAACCAGCCAATAGCCTACCAGTACTTGTGAGAGGAACAATTGTTTGCTAGAAAATTCCATTATATCGTGGGGATAACAGATAAGTATAAATGTATGGAGGTGATGACCCACTACGTACCGAATTGCATTGAGGGAGATTGGTATACGCACCAAAGATCCCAAACAGTGCCCCGAAAAAACACCCCAGACCATGATCTCCCGTTTACGTTAAGTAGTCGGAATCGAGACTCATCACTCCATGCTACTCTTTTCCAGTCCTCTACACTCCATTCTCTGTGCTCTCTTGCCCTATGGCGAGCATTGAGCAATGGTACTCTCGTAGGTTGACAGTTCCCGAAACCCATACGGTGAAGAGAGCGTTTCACAGTCCGTTTACTGACTGTATGACTGGCACCATTATTCAACTGGGTGCTTAATTTGAGCAAGTGTTTGGCTTTCACTGACAAAGTACAATACGCTTGAGCGATCGCTTACTACGCACTGTCAACGCTGATTGTCGTTTGCAGTTTGTCCGATCGTTAGGGGTTTTTTTTGTCCTTCATTTATGTATTTTTGGTATACTCTTGACACTGTCGACCTTGTGTAATCCTAACTGCTTAACGATTTTGGAAATAGAATGGCTCATGCGTCGCGCGCTTACGATTTGTCCGCGATCAAAGAGGCGTCTAAATCAAGCAGTTTACCCAAACTAATTCAGAACAACCACAGTACACGCTATATTTTTAGTTACCACAGCGGCGTCACTTGCGAAGAGCTGCACAATTTGCATAGACCTTGCTATTCCTTATTCAGTGGGATATAAACATATGCGTCTAATTTTTTAGCTTACGAATTTTGATGTCCGAAACTAAAATAATTTAAAATGATTGTGGGATTATTATTACATTTTAAAAAACTAATTAACTCAATACGTTATTCATTATTTTCCTTACATAGAACTTTTTCTATCATAAGCATTTTTGCAAATGTGTTACGTAAATCATTTCAATAATGTTTTTTTTTAATATATGATGAAAGTAAAATTAAGAAGTCACGAAAAGACAGTTAACGAGAAATTTTATAAATATGTTACATAAAATAGCTTGGTGTCATCAAGAAAATTTTTTAAAATAATTTAATGCTACTATTAATGTTAACGAACAATTTTAAAAATCAAATACCGTCCAATATTGCTAAAAATAACTTTTCAATGCTCTCACATTTAAATCTGCAAAATTAAATTTCAGTTGTATTAAGAAAATGGAAATACAAATATAAATGGGATTTTACTGAAAAGTATCGTTAGAGTTTTGATACTGAAAAATAAAGTTTAGTATAAAGAGTTTTTTTCCATCGCCTTAAAATTAAATTAACTGAAAAAATTATGGGTGATGTTAATAGATTTGAAATAAGAGACTCTTGTTATGTAGTTTGCTTATGTAACTTCATTACAACTACATAGATAAAATTAATATACATAATTTAAATAAGCCCATATTTACTAACAGTACTGTTGCATAAATACATAAGAGATTTTGTTGACAGGTAAGTTTTAAAACTCTTCTCGAAGAAGACCTGATGTATTTTCAAGGTATGACGAGTACATGGAAACACATTTTATAGAAGTTCTAGTCATTTTGGGAAATTTTTATTGAAATATCTTTTACCTTTTGAACATTTAAATTCTCATTCATTTTCCTGTCATAATTACAGCAAAACTCATTTTTCTTTTTTAATTAATGCAAATTGACCAACTCATGGTATTTTTACTTAAAAGTTAATTATCAAAACGTAATAACACAACTCTGTTTCATTTTGATGTAACAAGCAATCATTTCCATAGTTCATATTCAAAAACTTTGCTTGTTCAACACCGTATTTAAATGCAATGCATTCATTTTAAGGCAGAATTTAGCGATGAATACTAAATAATTTTTCCTTAAAAATAAAAGAGTTTTAAATTTAATTTAAATAAAATAGCTTAAGCAATTTCATTAGATAATTAAAGTTTAATGACATTTGGCAGCAATTTTATTATTCATTAAAGTTAACGAAATTTAGTTGAAATATTTTAATGAACGCTTTATGCTTCGGAATAATTTACTCGATGGGAAATTCTTTTGAATCCAGCATACCTCAAAGAGCCTTTGGATGACAGAATATTAAAAATTCAATTCATCTTTTTCAACAATTTCCATTTCAGCACCTTCTTTTCCAAAAACATAAAAATGGATAAAATTTCATTAGCGGTAAAGGCAACTTGGAATCTTTTAGATTGCTTTCACAGTTTTCGAAGTAAATGCTGAGACAAAAGGTTGGATTTAAAATTTAAGAGGGAAAAGAAGTTAAGCGCATAGTTTCGACTAATTTAATTTCATACTTTGAGGTAAAATATGTTATAAACTTGCATTGCCATTTTTTACTCCCCCTCTTTTTTTGTTTTATTCTTAAGAAATATTCTTTTCTTCATTATTTGGAAGAATCCAAAGCTGTTCTCCTTTAATTTAAAATCGCATTTCATACTCTGAAGTATTTAGATTTCACCTCAGAGGATAAATGAAAAATATTCTTTTTTTTATTGATAAATAAAAGTAAAAGAGAGAAAGAAACGTTTCCATTCATTTAAACTGGGGAGAAATTTTGTTTCCAAATCTTCTTTTTCCTGTTTCGTTTTAAACGAGAGTTTCTCATTTTAGATCAAAAATCAAAAATACAATATTTTTTTTTCTAGAATATACTTGTCAGTTACATATTTAACTGATGTTCTCAGAAAAAAGTAATATAAAAAATTTTCTATTCTTACTTAGGCCAACATTTTTTTTTATTTTAGTTACCTTTTATTAAATAATTATAATTAATATCAATATGCATATACATATGACAGAATCACAACATTAAGTGGCAAAAAAAGCAATTTTTATTTTTATATATGGTGTTGATGTATTATATTTTTGTTTGTTACTATTTATTCATTAATGAATTACATTCTCAGAAATTAAACCATTCCCGGTATGATTCAAATCCACGACTATTGGATCAGAAATCCAACGCGCTATCTATTGCCCTATAGGAACACAACGAGCAATTTTACTTTTTAATATATGGTGTTGGAATATTATTCTTGTTTGTTACTATTTATTCAGTAATTATATTTAACTAATGAATTATTATTTGGAAAAACTGTATTAAACACAAGTGTTATCCACTACAACTTTAAAAAAAATTTATTTGAACTTGAATGGATGAGTAGAAAGTATTTTATGAACGATGGAAAATTTGATCATGATATATATATATATATATATATATATATATATATATATATATATATATATATATATATATATATATATATACATACATAAGACGATTGTGAACTAATAGTAGGAATTGAGAAATTACATTTAAATATTACTCTTCTTTTTTCTAATTTGTTATATAATTTAATATTTTACTCTCATATAAATACTCTCGGCTACCTTACAATAACTAAGTAAAATTTTTATAAACAATTACATTTTCTAAATGTTTCAATATAATTTATTCATTAATTTAGTGTAATAAAAATACTTTTACGAAAAAATATTCATGTGAATTGTGAATTTGAAAAATCTAATTAGATATTATTTTCCAAGATATTATAAATTTATCTGACGAAAATTAAAAATATCATTATGAATGGGTAATAGATTGAACCTGTTGCTAATTTTTTTTACATGTTATGTGAAGGGATCATCATTAATTTACTTACAACTAAGGAGGAGTAATTTTGCATTACATTACCTATCTTTTCGTTACCACAAAATTGTTCAATGTAAAGCACAATTACTGTCAAATATATTGACTTGACTAGGAATTTTATCCAATTGTCATTGAAAATAATAATTATAAAATTATATAGTTAATGAAACCAATTTAATATGAAGCACTCCACGCCGAGCAGTGATTTCTTGTCGAGTGATAAATGATCCAAGATGGTGGCCTAACCATAATAAATTGTCAGAAAAATAATTTTAAAGAATTGCTTATTCCTGACGAAAGATTTTGAAATACTGAAACAGCCTAAAATTTAAATGAAATAAAAAGAAAAAAAATTAAAAATTTACTTTATTTTTTGTGGTGAACAGTATGGAAAAAGATAAATATGAAGATATTAAAAAAATATTAATTAAGGAATTTAGAAATGTCGGAGAAAAAAATAAAAATAAGTAAAATATTGAAAATGCTTTGTTTCTCAAGAGATGAAATTTAAAGAAAAAAAATCATCCCCCCCAAAAAATTAGTATGCGGAAAAAATTATAACTATCGCTTGAGGAATGATATAAAAAAGGTTATGAAATTATTCAGCAGATACTTAATTACAGAAAGAGAAAAATGTCATTATTTTTAGAAAGTAAAAGGGACCACACACATAAAAGTGGGCATTAGGTCAGTAATAGTTAAAATCACAGTCTTCATATTCTTAAAAAAATATCCTGGTACTTACCAATGATATTAGATGTATCAATATTCGAAAAAAGCACGAAAGTAGGAAGCAGTAGCTTGTAGAAGGGATACCATGAAAATGGTTAAATTTTAAAAGAAATCTAGTCAAAATCGTCTGAATTTAATAATTGTACTGAGAGAAAAATACAATAAAAAATAACTATAAAACACAATATCCCTATCGCAACCACATTATACACGATAAAAGTATCAAGGTAACCATATTATAATATGTTGCCCATCTTGGCAAACATAAACGTGAACATGGCGCGTAGATTGATTGGTACTTATTAAATAGGTACTAATTTGATTTGAACTACAATATCAAATTAGTACCTATTTAACACTAAAAAAACTGAAACTTAGTATATACCTATGTTTCTCAAAAGCTGTCAAAATGACTAAATTATTAAAGAATGATTAATGTGTAAAGATTATTTTTTAATTTAATTTTTAATACTTTTTATATTACTTACAGTCATATAACAAGTTATTAGTAAATATTATCAATAAAAATAATTACTTCACCTGAAAAAAAATATATTTTAAAAAATTTTAAGAGATTCTGTATTATATTTGTAACTGTTTTTCTGATTGAATTTAGAAAGCAGTCAAAATGACTTCTTTGGGCAATCTACTGTTATTAATGCAAAACATAAAAAAACATATATTATTACAAGTAAAAAATTGTAAGAATATTAGCGTAAGCAACCACTATGACTATGTTTTTAGAAATATACATTCCGATTAATCATACTTGAAAAATTTACGATCGAACTACTCTTAATCATTAGAAATTACTTATTAGAGTATTTATTAAAGTTCATATTTGCCTTTTGTGCATTTCAGTTTCTCAACACATAGAGAAATTTACAGCAAATTGTGATACAAGAATTGATTTTATGTATCATCATTAAGGATTTAGTGATACATATTTTATTTGTTTTCATTATTCAAAGATTTGCTACAAACATTTTATGTTTAGCATATTTTTTTAATTTTTCATTATGTAACAATTTAGGTAATGTATTCTAATGTTTTTAAATTTTACTAAATTATATTAAAATGATAAATACCAATTTTACAGTTGAGTTGAGCTTTTTCATTTGAGCAATATATATCTTTTTACGCATTATAACTAATAAAAATCATAATACAAAAATGTACGTATATGAAAATTTTGAAAGTTTGAATAGTCTTTTACGTGCTTCTAATAATTTTTATCAACTATTTTGTGTAACCTTATAAATAAGTAGTTTATTTAACACGAAATTAATTTTGAAATATCCCTTGCTTTTATTTGCGTTTATTTCATATAAAATAGAATTGAATGTTATGATTTTTCAACCATGATGTCTGTAATATGCTAATAATCCCTAAATGTCAATATTTATATTCATCAAAAAACTAATAAGAAAAGTTAGACATAATTTTCAATTTCTTTTTAAGCGGGGAAGTATATGAAGAATGGAAAATGAGAAATGTTAAGAATACATGTATATATAGTTTATTTAAGGCTAAATAAAATCTCTCTTTATCAAAATAACAATTTTAGATGATTTCAAGTATTTAATTAGTTTTGAATAAAGCTTTATGAATTAATTATTAATTATCAACATAATTATAATTATTTATTTAGCAAAAAATAATTCCAAAATTTCCTTTATTTTGTAATATTTGCTCTATAAAAGGTTTCCTAAGTTATAGTTATAGATATAATTACCTTAGAAGTTGTTTCTAGGTATTTGGTTAACATTTGAAGATTATCTTATTAAACGGAACTGTCTTTTGACTTTAGAAAACATACATTTTTTATTTCTACACTACCTAGAAACCAAGTTACAATCAATTTTATAAAATAATGGAAGTGCATCTTTAATCTATAAGAAAAGGGTATTTAAATTGTTCAAAATCTATCATGGCGAGTCTGATAACTCAAAATGTTATAAAACTATTTCTGTAAAACTTTTTTTAATCTGATATTTATATTTTTTTCTAGAAAATGCACTAACTTTTTTTATTGCAAGCATATTTTTTATGTTCTGGCCTGTTATTTAAATAAAAGTTTCATAAAGAATGTCACATTTCTTATATTTTACTCCATTGTCTCTAAAGTTTTTAAACTTTAAGAAAACATGAAAATTTTAATTCATTCTCTAGATAAATGTATCTTATCTGTTCCAGTAATACGTTTACTGATATAAGTTTTTTACTTTTCTTCTCTAAATGATTTTTAGTTTTCCAAAAATGTTGTTAAAATGTCACTTGTAATTGTGTGGTTTTTGCAAATATTAGATACTTCTTAAGACATTGTTAGTTAAATATTAGTATTTGTTGGTATTGAATCCTGTATATAAAAAGGTATTTATAATGTTTTAGTACACTATTTTTTTAAAGTAGTACTCCGAACGTGTTAGGATATCTAAAGCGGTATACACTGCAACTAAATACAATATATTGCAGTATTTTTTTATTTTTAAATATTATATGAAACGAAAACAGGTACACCTTCTTCACGACTTGCGAATCACACAAAGTAAAAGAAAAATAAAGAAAAATTATTTATCGATAAATCAACATATGCACATTGCATATACTTTTATTTATGTTTGGGGCAATAATTTTAAGATTTTTACGTATTACTTGAAATTTATACAAACTATCTCACTGAAAATTAAGTGAAAAAGAAGTATAAAAATATATATTTTAAAATCAATTCCTACTTAGGACAAGAACCAAAAATGTTATTTCAGTTACTTTTTTTTATCAAATAACTACAATTAATATAAGTATTATACACATATGGCAGAATCACAATATTAAGTGGTAATTAATTTTTTATTAATTATACTTAAAGCATAGTATTGTCTTCCAAAACCAACCGTGTAATTAAATTTCAGTTCCACTGAATGCTTTAAAACGAGAAAAAAAAAATCTTTTATAAAGTTTTGACCCTAATTGCTAAAATTGTAGGCAACGTGATTGTATCTGTAATTATTTACATAATTAATTTCAGTACATTAATTTTAATTCATTACAATTAAATTACCATATTGTCTTCCAATATAATTGTGTATAGAAAATTTCAGCTCAAATGAGTGTTTTGAAATGTGAGAAAAAAGCTTTTTATGAAGTTTTGACACAAGTGGCCAAAATGATCGCTAAGTCGTCAAAAATGATGCTAACGTGGTTGTATCTGTAATTCCTTAAATAATTAGTTTTAATCACTTAATTTTTATTAATTATAATTAAGTTACCGTACTGTCATCGAAAATAATCGTGTATATAAAATTTCAGCTCCATTGAGCACTTTAAAATGTTATTTTTATTAACTATTTAAAATTTGAACAAGATATATATAAGAAGATAGTGAACTAATAGTAGGAATTAAAAAATATAAATAAATACCCTTTTAAAGTAGGAATGGAGCTCGATCGTAAGCCTATGAGACATTATTCTATTTTAAATTCAATCCAGTCTCTTTAATGCTTACCATAAGCATAAACTGAACTTAAATCCGCTCAAATTGCTTTTCAGAGTCCTTACGATGATATTAGACTAACATTCCTCGAATCCACTTTACCTAGGAAGTGTAATCACACAACATAAGGTCTCTCTCAGTTCTAATACCGGAAAAGGAAAGTTTCCCATTTATGTTTATGCTACTCTCTTGCTCCTTCCATTTAACCAACTTAACCTACACATAGCTTAACAGAGAGCGAGATTCACATTTCTGGTTTTGAGTAATGAGTCAGACTTCTCTGAGTATTAAGGGAGAAACTTCAGGTGTAGATCTTGTTTCTTTTCTCCTGCAAATATTTCATTTCTGGCTTCGGTGCCAGGATCTCTTCTCCTTATTAAACGAACGAATGATTACATGGGAAACAGATGAGGAAATGCACTTAATGATTACAAACACGCCATTAGTGCGTAATTGAACATCTATCGCTGATTGTGTTTTAGTATTTATAATATGGGAGCTTATACAACCCATTCCCTAACATATTTTGTTTCTTTTTTGATACAGCAATGGATTAAATGAGAAATTTCATCCAAAAACTCTAAAAGAAAAATTACAGATTGAATATCGAAAGTATTTTTATTAGTGGTTTTTGCTATATTTAAGAGCAATTTTAAATAGATTTTAAATTGGAAATTAATTATTTGAAGCAGAATACTTTCTTTTATAAATTCAGAAGTTATGCACGAACTCTAGTACACTTTCCTTTTTACTTACATTTTTATAATTTTAGAAATAAATTGTCATTATTTTTATGTTTGCATCATTATTCATCATTGTTTATACAAATGAACTACTTTACAAATATAATGCATGTCTTAGTATCAAAGTTTTGATATACTTACTTGTAAATAAATTACCCATAACTGCTGAAAAATTGCTGTTATTGTCACTAGTACTTAACAAATAATTTTTGTTATGCTTGTTTTGTAATAATGTTTGTTAGAAATAAATTGCTCTTATTTTTATTTTCGCATTATTATTCATCATTGTTTCTACAAATGAACATTTACAAATATATTGCAAGTCTTAGTATCAAACATTTGTTATACTTTTTTGCAAATAAATTATCCATAACTGCTAATTAATCACTGTAATTGTCCCTGATACTTAACAAATAATTTTTGTTAGCATATATTTTGCAGTCTAACAAAATTTGTGATTTAAAAAGTATACAGTTTGAGGATATTAAATACAGTAACTTAGAAAACTGTTATCGAGAGACGTTGAAGTATATGTGCTTTTTTATAAAAACCGTTTTACGTTTCTAACGAATTATCATAAACATTTGTAACAATGAGCTATCTGCGGGATTTATATTCTCTCTAACTTAGGTTTTCACCCATGCAGACAAACTGCACTTTAAGCTAGAACAACACCTCAATACAAGTGATCATCACTATTGAATAATACGTAAATAGTCAGCGAAATGAATTCATGTAGAAAATTGTCGATGAGAGATTCTAGAAGCTGTTGCTTTTTATTTCATGCCAATGCCACATTGTCGTGTCAACTTTCGATAGTCAAGATTAAGACCATTACTGAATTGTCAACGCCAAGAGGTTGCCTTTCGTTCGGATTACATAATTTAGTCATTTTTAGTTGTATTATATGAATATAGCGTTATCATGTTTAATGTTGTATTAATAAAAGTAATTTGCTCATATTTTTCTTGTTTGTCATCGTTTCGAGTTTGATTCAATGGCTTCTTCACGCATCTGATTTCGAATACACGGGGAATCATAATAATGAGTAAGATCTTGACATCAACCAACCTGAGGAGGAAGTACTATGAAGCATTTGTATTTAGTTAATTCATTTTTCAATTTCTGTGAAAGGATTTTAAAACTGAACAACGAGGAAGTGAAAATAGTTTAATTGTATTTTGCTTCTTTTTGGTATTTTAAATTTTTGAATTTTTTTTAAAATGAATGTATTTACATGTCGATTCGAAATACAATAAATTTCTACAGTACAGCTATGGGGAAATATATAAACATTTGTTATTTCATAAATTTAAACTCAAGTTAAACCTTTTAATTAAATTAATTTTCAATTAATTAATTTCTGGTTTTTCTCATAGATTTGTGTTATATAAACATTTTCAATTATTCATATACTTTCATAAATTTTCATTTAAACATAAATTAATTGTTGTAAATTGTTAATTAATTAAACAAATTACTTAGCTAAGTATTTACAGTACATTCATTTGTATGATATTCTGAGAAAAAAATTCTTAGCTACTGTTAGTATAAGAAATTTAAAACAAGGTAATCTAAAAACTTTTTTTAAAAATTATTTTCATAAAATTTTTATGAGCACATTTGTTTAATCCTTAGTTAATAATGTTTAACATATTTAGTTTTCCATGAAAATATCTTTTTTGTGGACATTTTAAATGCTTAATTTAAAACGTATTGTTTTAAAATTAAATAAATATAACTTATTGTTTTCTAATTAAATAAGAATAACTATATTATTAAAATGAATTTATCGGAATAACAAACAATTAATTAATTTTATAACATAAAATCCCTAACTACTTTTAAGAACTGTTTAAATCATCAGAAAGTAATCACCATCAATTGAGTTTGTTACGCATGATTTACTTAAATTGCCGAGGAAATGTAACATGCATTTTCTCAAGCATTAAATTAAATCGAATATTTTTATAAATTTTAGTAAGTGATATCTTTAATCTATCATATTAATTGAATAAAATTGATTTCGAATAAAAGCAAAAACAAAAAAAAATTCTTCAAGAGGCTTTTCTCAAACCATACACATGTTTATCTACAGCTTTTTACTGGAGGGATTCTCTGGCCAATAGTTTCAATCTTTTAAAAGATTTTATTATCTTCCGTTTCCCATTATTTCATCCCTGCTCTTTGCTCCTCAAGCAGTACTAAACTGTTTCTAAAAATAATAAAAAAATTCCTAGCCTCTCACATTTCTATTTTATTTGCTTCCTACACAATTCTCCAAATCAGTGTTGTGCAAAAGTAGGTTCCGTGGAGAATTTTCTTTACGTAATTTTCTAGGAAAATTATAGTTTATTATTTTGGAAGCAAGCACGTAAAAGAAGTATGAACCCGAAAAAATATTTCTCTAGTAAAAAATATGTTACGTGTTTCTAGAAATATTTTTTCTCCTCTGCAGACTTCATTTTATCTCATAGGGCGACAACAAATCAAACAATAAGAGATAACTGAAAGTTGAGGAGAGAGAATAGTTTTCTTTTTCACTTACTAACTCTTTCTTTCTGTGTTTTCAGTATTTATTTACTAAGTGGAAGCATATTGTGTAGGGTTTTTTTCTGGATCTTGAAAAAAATCAAGGTAGGAAAAAATTAAGGCGACAAAAGAATGATTTTTCCAGAAATACTCTCCGTAGAAAAAATCGAGTCAGATATATCTGAGACTCATAGAAAAATATACTTTTCCCATTTCCTGTTTTTTTAAAGAATAGCAAACATAAATAGACACTTTTTCTCTCAGAATTTGTATTTCGTAGGTTAAATGAAGCAAAATGTATTATTTTATTTTTTCACAAATGACACAAAAAGTATTTTTATAAAAACTTTCAGCTAAGCTTCTTTAACCTAGGAAAATAAATAAAAGGTTTCGGGCTATCATTTACAAATCTTCATTTTTTGAACTGATTTAATATTTTCTTTCACTTATTGTCCGTAAATTGTTTTTTAATAGATAAAAAAGAATTTCCTTAATCATAAAGAACTAGTATTGTATTGTATATCAAAACATTAAAAAGATAATTTCTTATAGAATATTGCACATTAAAATTGCTATAATAATTAAATATTTTTCTTAATTCTTATAACTTAATTAGTAACATCAAGATATCAAAGATGTGAATTTCCATTTTGGAAGCACATAGTATATTAAAATCCTGTTTAACTCTGAACACCCAAGATGCATGCTATTACGATTACGAGATGTAAAAAAAGTTCGTGGTGCATTAGGGATTGAAATTTAGAAATGCTTGTAAGGTATTTAAAAATTACATTTCTGTCTATTTGTTAAATGATTCACTTAACTCTCCAGAGTACAAATATTTTTTTAAAAAATTATGTTTAAATGTTTAAATAAAAATGTATTTTATCAGATTTATCTTAATTGATGAAAAATATTTGAACAAATAATACAGTTTTCCTGATTAATCCAAAAAGAATGAAATTAAATGAAAAAAATACGCATTTAAATTTCCACGAAACATTTCTAAATTAATATTGAGTAATAATACTAATATTGAAATTCCACAGTTGAAACTATTGCTGAATCTGATACTAATAAGAAATTTTAAATATTTGAACTCATCCATGGCAAATTTAGAATCAGAATTTTCTAAGCATCAACTTTTATTTCAATCATTTCAATGCTAAACATATCTGATATTAGCTTAAAACTCGTAAATAAATTCAGTTGCAGTAAGAAATTCAGATGTACAGTCTATTTATATCACAGGAAAAATATATTGTTTTTACTAGCATTGTATAAGAATTTACGGCCTAATATTTTTAAAATATTAAAAGTAAAGTGCAAATGAATGTCGATTAATGTTTTGTTTAAGAAAGGACACCAGTTTCTTAACTGATTATTTTATTGTAGTTAAGAAATCTTAGAAATATAGTTATTATAGTTATATCTAAGAAATTATCTTTTTAAAATTTATTTTATTATAGTAGTGATAAATCATGGATCGTTAAGAAAGTATTAAAAGTAATTATAATGAAAAGTTTTTCTTTTTCGCTTAGAAGGTATTTCTAATTCTGTGTTGTCGCTCTCTATTTATTGAATGAAATAATTATAATGATTTTTTCCTTCTTTCCGAAAAAAATTGAGGGGAAAGATTTAGGTGGCAGGGAACAATTGATTTTTTAAAAAGAGGATAGTCAAGTAAGCAAAACGAAGATAATTTACAGTACTAAGATAATATACTTTGCGAATTTTTCAACCTTTATTATTAGAAATTGTGAATAGATAAAAAATTATATTTATTTCATTAAAACTGCATTTACACTTGGTATACTAAGTAAGGCTAAAATTATAGTACTTTACTTTTCTTAAGTAGAATATTTGTATGATGTTTTCTCAGAATATTTATTTTGAATTTTTTCCTAAATTATTTTATTATTACTAAGAGAGTTCTTAGAGAATATTCTTTAACAAAAAAAGTAACGAAATATCTAATGAAGTTTAATAACTATTTTCACATACTTTTTTCTATTTAATACATGTAGTTACATAAAAACATAAAAAAATAAGTTATTTCATTGAAAAGTAATAAATAGTTGGTTTTTCTTTTAAATTTAACAAAATGCAAATATAAACTTGACTCTGGTAGAGGTTTTCATTCCTATTAGTTCATGGAAGTGAAGAAGAATTAAACATACATTTTCTGTACATACCAAAATACATATAGATATATTGCACATTTCTTAGCAATTTGTTTATTTTAAAACTGAAAATATAGAATAGGTATAAATATAACCTTTTTATTTGAAAAATACATTTTTGCACTTAATATTTTGTATATTTTTACATTTGTATACTTTTTATTATTTACATTTATGTACTTTTTCTTTCTTATATTTATATGCTTCCATAAATTCTCTTTGCAGTTATTTTGCATTTTTCTAAGACGCTGTAACAAAATACCTAAAAGTAATCATAAGGAATTTCTACTGCATTTATTTATATACATTGTAGCTCATTAGTTAAACTGAAATTTTAACAATAAACTGAACACACGTTTCCAGGATTTTAACGCTAATTTTACCTCCACTGAATACGATATTCTTACAACAATAAAATGTCCTTATTTTTTATCAAGACGCAAATATTTCACACCTGTCTTAATAATGTAAATTTCTTAAGCCTTTCTTACGTTACTCCTTTATTTCAACTCTTTAATTTTCTTATTCTACCTTTGTTATTATTATGTCTTTCTTCTTAATTTTTATTATTACACATCTTTTTTCTTAATCTGATTTTTTTTATTTTTTTAAATTTAATTTTACTTTATATTTTATTATTTATCTTAACTTTTCTTAACTTTCTAGTTATTTCTTTTTAAGTTACTTAACCTTACATAAACTTTAAATGGCAAAAAATCTTCCAAACAATTATTTAAAATTGAATTCTTTAAGAAACTTTTTGTTCATTGGAATTTGGGTTTCAAAAATTAATTACATATTATTATTAACGTTAAAGAAAATATTAATAATTTAACAAATATTATTCTGTTGCTTAAATCCTTGATTAAATAAAATAATTAAATAATTAATAATAACTTATAAGAATAACAATGATGGTCATTGTTTAAAAATTATAAAAGTCAAATCTAATGATATTATGTATATTTAAATAAAATTTTAATCCCACCATTTAATCGATTGCAATCTATTATTAAATAAAAAAAAGTAAAACAATAACATTCCATTATAACTGAAAATTATCTTATTATTTTCTAAAATATTTAATTAACATAAAATGAATACTCCAATGCAAGTATACAAAAATATTTTATTAGATTATAATATATTGAATCGTACAGAGAAATAACAATACATTTTTCTTTTATTGTAACTAAAAGGAATTTCAATAGATCAAATTTTTTAAAAAGTTCTATTTCAAATATATTTATATTAATTAGATTTCATGCAAGCTTTGTATGATTTTTAATACTAATATAATACTTAGAAATGCATAAAATGAACTCTTTAAAATCTTTACTTCCTTAGTTATTTACATAATGAATAATGTTTTGAACAAAATATAAGTTATAAATGATATGAAATACTTAAACATCTGTACATAAGAACGGCAATAAATATTTTAAATGAGAAAAATATACATCTGAAGAAAACTATAGAATTTCTTACATTACTCACATTGCTATTTCAATCTGGACATTCTCAGATATGTTTAATTTCATGTTCTAAATTTAGCATCCCAGAAACGCTTAAACAATCAATAATCGTTCTATTTGTTTACATTATCAGCGTCATGGCGTGTAAAGGTAGATATCCAACTGGTAATCCAACATCAATGTATTATTTCTGCTTGGTGGGCTCTTAACAGCGTCATCGGTTGTCATGGCAACCAAGAGGTGAAAAAGACATATATCTTACCGTTTAAATCATCACAGCGATTCGTCTCGTTTTCAAACACCGTCCAAATGATCGCAGTGCTGTGAAACGAACAGAGTTTGATGCGATTAATCCTGCTTCTCTTTAAAGGTTCCAAGAAATTGCTGCATCGTTTCTCCTTTATTTTTTCTTCCCTTGCTTCTTTTTTTTCTGAAAAATATCTCGCTTAGTCAACGCCCTGCCCTTCAGAATAGACTAGACGTCGAAAATCGATTGCATACTTTTTCAGTGTTGGTCTACATTTTCAGCGAGCTATAAAAAGATCTAGTCTATTTTCTGGGACAGCGATTTTCTTTGGTCACGTGAGCGAATTGAGCCTTTAGAGTGAAAGCAAAAACCAGATCAGTAAAAATGTATCTGAACGGTTTGGAAGTAAGTTGACTCTATCTTTTAACGTGAATATCTTACTTTGAATATTTTCCTGAAGGTATTTTGCCCCTTCAAGATAAAAGTTCGCACATATTTGTTTTTAAGAATAATTTTGATAATATTGGAATGAATAATTAATACATACTTCTAAATTAATTAATTTACTTTTCCTTTTTAAAAATTAGTAAATGAGCCAAATGTTCAGTGATTTAGGCCAAAAACTATCATATTATTTAGGTTTCTTGCTTGACTCATTGTGCATTTACAATGCAAAGTGCAACAACATGAAGCTTATTGGAAACGACCCTCGTAATTTTGAACCGTGATCAAGCGATAAGAACGACATAAGCGTTGAATCTCCAAATTCCTACATCACGACCATGGGAGCACTTTGAAACTTGATATACTTAATATACATACACAAAACTCTCTAAGCCAGGTGAACTCAACCTTTTTTTCGATTGGGCTGCATACATACGGCAGATATTTCATGCGGGTCGCAACATAAGGATTAATGGGAACAAACACCATAAGATCAAAATAATGCTGGACACTTATGATGAGGAAAATTGATCAAAATATTAAAACTCCACTTTTAGCTTTTAACACTGCCGTAAATTCCAGCGTATATAATATAACACGCACCTATACTTTCAAGATGATTTTTTTTAGTTTTTAGGTATATTAGCCGTATAACGGGCACCCCGTTTTTACGAGTGAATATTAACGTCACACTGTTCAGCTACACGAGGGCTTTCGGCGACGGACCTCGTCATTTTGAACCATGTTCAACTGACGAGGACGACTCCTGAGCTGACACCCCCTCTCCTAACTACCACAGCACACCAACTGGAGGAAGTTAGAGCTCTCTACAGATTTAACGTGCATCGCTCCCCTACACGGCGGGTCTTTAGTGGTACTAGACTCAAACTCATGACATGCCTGCTAAGATCCGAAACCTTAACCATTGGGCTACCGCAGCCCTCCCCTTTTTTTACGAAGAAGCCTAGAATGTACGTATGGAATGCTCTTGTATTTTGATTCATTTACCTGAGGTATTCGAAGCTTTAAATAAAATGGTATACTTCAAGAACTACAACCTTTTAAGTTTATTAAGTATATCATTTCTTTTCAATAAATAGTATTTCGGTATATGTAGATGGCTAATTTTTTTATGCTAATTTCTTTTTTTACTTTTAAAGCTATAATTTTGATACCCTACGTAGAACGCTCACCCGTAAATTTCGATCTTATTTTTTGTGTTAAAAGTGCACGTTGTATGTACGCCAGATTTTTTACGGTATATTAATCTTTATCAAAAACACACATAAAAAACTTTTCGGTTTTATACATTTTTTAATGAGTTATGGGGTAGTTCAATTTCAACTACTTTCCCTTTAATTCATGACGAAACTAATTGTTTACATTCTATTATCGTACAATGCCAAGCCATTTGATAATTTGTTTTTTTCTTTTGACAAAGCCTCTGTTGTTTCTTTTTTAAGTATTAACTTATCAAATGCAGAATGTCAGCAAATATGAGTTTTGACTGAATTCTAGACTGAAATCAGTATTGTTTGTTTATAATTAAAAAGCAGTTTCTCTCATAAAATTGTTACTACTCTAGTTCAGTTACCTATTTCACTGATCTTCTCGTTATTAATAACCTTTACAGTTACAAATAGATAAAAAAAAATCTTTTAATTCGTACTCGTACCTCATGGACAGCAAAATTGGTGGATTTGATTGCTTGGTTGGTAGAACTTCCCGCTAATTTTTTAATACATTGTTTTTATATAGTTGAATTTTTGGGTGCAATGGTCTATGAGTGAGCCACTGCGCAGTTTGAGTATCGCTGCTCTAAGCTATCGTTCCTCGTTGACATTAGGAATCAAGCTTGCGTCTTTTCAGATGCTACGCCGGCCAGATCTTCGCGGCTATGACTACCACTTGACTATCGAAACATATAGATTTCTTGCCATATACTATAAATACATTTGTACTTTTTATCTTAACTTTTTGTTTTTCTATTTTGTTAAATATTCTGAGCTAAATCAGGTAACAAACCCCTAGTTGTAATAAGTTTTAATTTAAATAACGAATACGATTTTCTCTTTCTTCTGGACATGCATTGTTAAAAATCGTTTATGCTTTATTTATGTCATTTTGCACAACCGTTTTAAGCAATAAACAAAAGAAAAGTTATTAGAGATGCAAAAGCGACTGAAATCTGAATTTAGTTTAAATAATTGGTATGATAAGTGAGCTTTTGCAAGAAAAATAGAAAATTATAAGGAAAAAAATGAATAACACTGTTTTCATTGAATTATATAACTTAATAGGCTTTCAGCTTAAATAATAAAATAGAGTTATTTCTAAGAATTCAGATGAATTTTGAGAGGTACTTAAGTCTAAATTATCGAATAGCAACTGAAATTCATAAACACTGCAATAATTATCACCATTTTTTCATATAAGACACTAATGTGATTAAGTAGTACTCACAATTAAGTAGAGAATGTGTGCCACTTTAATTCTTGAAATATTTCATCAACAAGGACCTACTGAAGGAAGTGCGACACGCAAAACATACTAAAATCATTAATAAATATAAAACGGAACAAGAGACCGAACGTCACAAGTTATCAGCCAAGATTGCACTTTTCGAAATATCATTTCTGCTAAACGTGATAAAATTTCAAAAATTGTTGAATATGTAAGTATATATATAAAAATTAATACATAAATTTCAACAGAAGAATAACTATAATATGCGAGTTTCGTGAATTGTCGAACAAAACTAATAACTAGTAGTTGGAAAAAACTGAACACGTCAAGATAAAGCATAACATTCACGCAGATTAAACTATAAACTAAATTCAGTGGCACTACAGCTTATTAGGTCCAAGGCCCGCTGTGTCCTTCTCAGTATATTCAGGCATACATTTAGGGGGATTTTATCTTTTAAATGAAAGAATGGAATTGGGGGAAGTACTCTAAAATTATTCCAAAAACACTAGTTATGCACACATAATTATTAAAGGAAAGTTTATAAGCCGATAAATATGCTTAAAAAATAGAATTCGGAGTGGTGTATTTATATTTCCCTAATTTTTTTTCATATTGAAAATTCAATCATCCTTCTAAAATTATATTTTCTTAAAAAGTATTCAAAAAAGAGAACTTTAATGTGGATGTCCAAGATAGTAGTGTAATTTTTAATCCCTATTTTTAATATTTCATAAGAATTTTCCGAGATTTTCGGACGAACTCAGAGAACGAAAGAAGAAAGGTAATCATGCGCCACAAAAATATCTCTTCATATTTGTAATAAAATATTTACTTTGCATATTTAAGAATACAATTAATTTATACATTTCAGTAGTCTTCTTATAGCTTCTAAAGAAGAGAAAACTAAAAATCAGTTAAAACATCAATTAAGCTGCAAAATAATTTAGCATTAAAGCAAATTTACTATATATAATAAAGATTCTCTGTATCTAACAAAGAAATCGAATTAATATATTTTAAAAATATCTCAAGTATTATAAATATTAAAAAATAAAAAGCTATATAAGAAAAATAATTATTTTAAATCACACACACACATTTTAAGTATAATTTCCAGAAAGTAAAATCAGATTATATACTTTTTCTCCATTAAGTTTTTTTTTTGTTATGTAATAATACGGGATTTAGTATAGGATTTTTTTTTGCTATCGTTGTCTGGAAAGAAGAAATCGTTGTGTATGCAAGCAAAAAGTAAATACCTAAAGCTACTCCGTTGCAGAAAATGCAGGAAAATATTCAAAATATTTTCCAAAAATATCCCTGCCTCGTCCTTTCCTTCAAAATAACTACTCCTTGATTTTGATGAATGGCACAAAATTCCGATGAAATCTACAACCGCTGCCTTTTTCATAGATTTGTAAATTATTTCCGAACAAAAATCGATTTTCTCTTAGGAATCAGCGTAGTCAAGTCTTTCGAGAATGTGGGGGTGCTATAAAAAGAAAGTTTTTCGGTGTTAAAATGAACTATTAGGCACATAAATTATCCAAGAGATGCGTTAAATATCAGGAAGATCTATCGAGAGCAAGTTCTTAAGAGTTCTAAAAAGTCGCAAAAAATTTTTAGGTCGTGAGTTTAGGTCTGTTCAAGAATAATCTGTTTATTTCAACTGCTGCTAAATAAAAGTTTATGATAATTGTGTATAACATATTTTTCACTACCACCCTCAAATGAAAGCGATATACGCAATGCGTTTGAACATAAAAAATTTGTTGTAAATGTACCTTTAGTGTTTTGTCTCCCCTGGATATATTTCCTGCCTCTAAAGTATAAGCAGATTGTGATGCATATATATTCCGTATCTATTTTACATAAAATCTTTCTTTTGGCATCCATTATTGCCATATTGTATAAAAGTACCGTGGTCTGGTTGTCAGATGGGGCACTCTTATCGCTGTATAAGTGGTGTTAACGGTACGTATCATTAGAACGTTGTTTGGTTGCAGCTTTCTTGACTTTAATGTTTGATTAATGTTTAGTTTGAAGAATTTAACTTATTCAGTTAACATTCAGAAAATTTAATATTTAAAGTTTTCAAATTTGAATTCATTTAGAGTTTTGTAATGGTACTTGAGTCTCTGCGTAAATGGTGACGACGAGATTAAATTTAATTATAATTCGCATCACAATTTTAAAAACTGTTTATGAATAAATATATTGTAATATGAATTTAAATATTATTCATTAAATAATGTATTGTTGATTTAAGAAATTCACAAGAGTTACATTTTTTAAAGCATCCATTGGTTAAAAGTAAGGAATTATATGAATTTATTTTTAATCTTTGGGGATAATTTGACCAATAGTTGGTGAATTGACGAAATTTTCTGAAGTTTCGTAAGGTGCTGACATTATTGCTTATAAATTCTTGTGTACCGTGATAATTTTTAATAGGATATTGTAAAGAGAATTTTGGGCAAATGATTTTATTTACAGTATTCTGCACAATTTCTTTAACTTCGAAAATAACAAAAAGGTTACAGTTATATGAATGTAAATTTAAATTGTTGAATGTCAATATTTTAACGGATCATAATTATATGTTTATTTATTAGATGTTATTATACAGTAAATTAAATCTAATATTAACTGCAGCTATTAAGTACCTCACAGACACATTTCGTATTTCCTCAAAACAAAATTAAATAAATGACTTAAATGAAAATTAGTAACAGACACACACAAAAATATCAATATCGTATTCAGGATAATGCATGATTATACAGTTTCTTCCATGCATTTACTAGACAAATCTCATAAAAATAATCTTTTTTTTAACTAGTGAACTCTGAATGTATTCTTACTTACTTAAATGGATATTTTACAATTGTAAAAATGATCAACTTTTCAGTATGGGTATGAAAATGCTTTGCAAGATTGGTTTTGAAAACAGTTCATGATTTTCAAAAGAAATTAATTATCTTATATATTGATGAATCACACAGTATTTATACATAGTCTATGCAGCAATATTATTCATTTTCAGAAAAGTCTTCCTTTTATGCAAATAAGTTGCAATTGATATTTATTTTAAATTATTTTCAGAAATTCTAAATCGAAGTAAGACATCTACAATAAAATGACCACATGTAATTTTCAAATATTTGCTTGAGGTATTCTAAGTAAATACAAACATTGAAGCAAAAATCAATTAACCTTCTATTAGTCCTATTAAAATGCTTTATTTATTTCGATTGCCATTACAAAGAACAATTACGGAATTGTTCATAATATTCAGTCATAAATAAGTTTGTTTGGATGTTACTTATCTCCCTCTCCAAAAGAGCCTTGAGTTTACTCAACAAGGGCTAAAAGCTAGTAAATCAGTTTCCTGGAGATATTTACCTTCAACATTTACTTAGATATTTCCTACGTCAATAAATATGCAGCTCCAAGTATTATTTTAAACGTTCTCGTTTATCCTTTTTCCTAGAGAAGTTATAAGTTCGCTTAACGTCCAATATACCTCGTAATTTTTATCCGTGATTAAATGACGATATCGTTAAATAAATAGATATCTAAATAATAGTATTATTAAAGATTAATTGCTTTTTGACATTTTTTTTTTCTGCAGTAACAAGAGAGCTTGCTTTTTCCATACTCTAATGAATAATGAACCTGAATTCTTTTCAGAATTTGAAAATATCTCTTGCGCAAATTAATGTTTACAACACTAATATTAATATTTATGCATCCAGCATTTATAATTAGAACAATTAGTCAATTTATACTCATAGATTTTTATTAGAAATATAACTAGATAGCATGACTTAGATAAATTAAACAAAAAAAATTCAGCAATTTTATGCATACATAACTATTTGAATTACATCCCAGGGAATCTTATCTGAATGCTTTAATTAATTATTCAAAATAAATTAGATATTTAAAATTAAATTGCTTAAATTATCGCAAATGACATACAACCTTCTCAATTCTGATTATTGTAAGATTATTTATTATTTTTTTTTTAAAAAAAGATATGTGTTGTAAATGTTACTGATGCCACCTGATCGGCAAATTCTACATCAAGGTCCACGAAATTCATCATGGCAAAGGGCTAAGTGACGCCTGTCGTTAGTCGTAGCTTTGAGTACCATACACGTGACACTACGATTTGGCTCATTTCCACTCCAATTTTGAGGGAGGACACCTGGGGTGGTCAGGGGACTTTCACCTCTTTACCTCTTCAACAAACCACACGAAAGGACTTGCGGCTCGACGGCTATTTAGAGTGCCCACATGCCACAAAGGCACTATACATTTACAAACATTCATGTCTTCTCCGGGATTTGAACCCAGTCCCTACGGCACCACTGTCGGCGTCGCTAACCACTATACCGATTGGGTGGAAAAATAAAGTTATGTAGATTATTAAATTAAGTTAAATTTTTTTTAAATACAGAAATTAGACAAGCCTTTTTTAATTAATGAAAATGAAAAAATAAATCCCATTTAAAATATCTGGCTACATTCAGAAACGCTATTTCGAGAAAGCGTATCAATGAATAATTATTTAGGTATTTAGTGTTATCCTAATTACATGCATATATATATATATATATATATATATATATATATATATATATATATATATATATATATATAAAATATGTATTATTTAACAAAAACAAGAAATAATAGATAAAGAACATAACAAGAAATAGCGTAATAAAAATATAAAAGCTGAACATGAAGAACAAAATTATAGAGAAATAAAAGAACTACAAAAAAGAAGAATCTAGCGAGTCAGAAAGCAATTTCGGACTTAGGACCGAATAAGTGGGGTTAAACTAGTTTGAAGGCGCCAACCTTCCCCCTTTGCAACTCGGTAGGAAAACCAAATAAAATAAAATAAACAAAACTTCAGAGAAAGTATAACTCACAGAGAGCATGATAAAACCAATCACTACTATTATGTAACAAACTCTCAAACTCTTAATGCAGAAAAATCACAAAATCACAAAATAATTATGTAAGATAAATAGAAAAATACTAGAACAATTACATAAGAAAAGTATCTTTCAAAAAATAATTTAACAAAATTTCTTTACTCACAAAGCTTTTACGAAGAGAAACAAGCATCTTGCCATTAATGAAAGTCAATTATTCACCAATTTAAAAAATTCGAAAAAACATAAACACATCTTTTGAGCTGACTTTTAAACCAGCCAGCAAAGACAAGTATAAAATGACGACAATCAAATATGGTAAAATTTGAATTGGTTGATTGTCAAAAATGTAAAATTGCTAGGATTTAATTTGGTTGGTTGTCAACAATGTGTAAGATGTTTAAGATGTGTGTGGAAAAAATGTAAACTGTGATATGAGTGTTATGATATAATCTTCACAGCAAGACCACTAACATGCTGACTTTGAAAACCTATTGTTGTGTGGTGGATTTGGAATTCGAAGTAGCAAGACGGTTAATGTATTTGTGATGAATATAAGATCTCAAGAAATTAAAAGGGTATTCATGATCCAAACAACATTGAAAATTTTTTTTTATATTATTGTATTTATCTATTTTGTGGGTAGTTAAGTTATCATTTCTAAATAAAAAATTCAAAATGATATTTCTGTAAATTGATATATGAAAATTACTATTCCATACGGGAATTTTAATTATATGGAACTTAAACGAATCTCTTTTGTCAAAAATGTTACTGACTACATTATTGTTAATAAGATGCAAGTCTAAATCCAAGAATTCCACCCTATTAGAGTTGAAGTTAGTTTTAAGGAGCTTGAGATAATCAGGGTAGAACGTAATATTTGGTTTGTATTCACTATTTTTACCAAAAATTATTATATCATCTATATAACGATAAATTAAGTAAGAATCATTTACAACATGATCTATTTCAAAAAAATGTAAATATAGGTTCGCTAAACAATTACTAGCTGGGCCACCCTGAGGTAATCCTTTGATCTGTTTATAAAGATTATGATCAAATGTAATGAAATGTTCTTTTAAAACGAGGTTAACAAGAATATCAAAGTATTCATTGAAGTATATAATTTATATTTATCATAAATTAACTGAAGAACCTTAATCATATCGTCAATATCTATAGAATTAAAAAGGTCCTCGAAATCAAAACCATGCATAGAAAAAATCAACATATCCTTAGTAACTCTAGCAATCTCTAAGCTATTTTTAATAATTGCCGTGTTTTGTAAATTATCAATTAGATTTTGAAGAAGAGATTGCAAGATCTTCCCAGACTTCGTGATATAAGTATTGTATCCATTAGTGATACTACGGAATTTTATAGGGCTTTTATGAAATTTTGGTGTTAAAAAAAATACTTGGATATTTAATATTATTTAAATGAATATTCAGTCTTTTGTTCAAAGCTAAAAGGCGATTATCATCTTCTCTATTATTGTGAATTGATTTTTGAAATGAATTATTATTTAAAATGTGGTTACTTAATATTTTACTGTAAAAATATTTACAAATTATGGCATAATTAGCAGAGACCTTATCAACATATGCAATAACGAAGTCATTTTGGATATTTACTATTGATGATTTAAGATCTTTATACATAATTTCATTTTCAGCAGTAAAATCTAATTCCCGAATTTCTGTTGCTATATAAGATCTAAATTGATTGAATGCTTCAATCGGCATTCCGTATTTAATTGCCATTTTAAGGTAGAATTTATCTAAATCTTTTATGATTTGTTTCATAACGTTAGATTTATTTTTTGTGATCATCAGTCTAAAACCGGTACCTTTTTCCATAAAATTTCTTAACAAATCATCTTTCACGATGCTAAGGTCTCCTGTGACAACGTGCTGATGATAATCATTAATATAGTCTCGATATAGATTGCATCTACATGAATCAGAACTTAGGAGCTCCAAGATTTGATTATAATTAAATAAAAATCTACCAAATTTCTTGAGTTATATATATATATATAATTGTGCTAAAATATTATTACAAGAAAAATGCATTTTTTGGCAAAAAATGAAGAAAGAATGACATATTTTAAAACATATTCCTTTTATGAAAGATATTTCTATAAAAATAATTTTTTGTTTATATATAGCTAAAGCTGCTGTAATAGGCCTGATCTAGGATTTCTGAAAAATTCACAATAATTTCAGGATTGCTATTAATTTAAATAATGACCGGGTATTTTTTTTGTTGAAATTTCTTTATTTGGATACATTAAAATTATGTGAATAAATCACATTCTAATTTATATATAAATCAAAAATTGTAGTTCAACCCTAGTATAGACGTTTTAGCTATATCTAGGCAAAATATTATTATTATAGAAACATTTTTCATAAAAGGAGACTTTTTTGAAAATGTCATTCATTATTTGTGAAAAATTGCATTTAAATAGTATTTTATTGCAATAATATTCTTAAAACAGTTATATATATTTATAGATTAACAAATGGTAATATTTATTATTTATTTATTGTAATGATTTAACCATTTATCCCAGTGTGTTAAAAATTGTAATTCTTTATTTCTCTCGTGCTTTATATTAATGCTTTTATTAATGCTTTATATTAATGCAAGCGCGCGCGTGCTTTTATTTATAAAAATTAACTGTAATTTTAATTATGGAAAGTTCTGGAACTTTCGATGGAAATAGATAAGGAGATGGAATATTCAGTTTGAAAAAGAAAGTCTTGAGTTGTACGTGGCAAGAGATGTTGACATTTTTATTTTCGTGTTATATATATATATATATATATTCTATTTCAAGTGGAAAATTCAGTTAAAATATAAAAATTAGTAAAAATATTCATTTACATTCTTTTAAAAATCACAGTTCCGAACGTATTCGGACACCTTAATAGCAAATCAAATAATTTACTGTATTTTAAAATATTATGTAAAAAGAATATTAAAATCAGCATGATATATGCGTTTTCAATATTAAAAAGAAGTATGTGAGTACAATGTAAATCAGCAAGTAACTGAAAAGTATTCAAACACACCACTAATCACAAACATACAACACTATTTCCCCTCTTCTTTTATGTTATGTAATAAAATATGTAATTAAATCACTCTGCAGTGTGTTTTTCTCTTTTTTCTCAAATGTTCATCAGTTATCTCTTTTCAGCAATGGAATAAAATGTGCCATTTTCATTACCATTCAAGGTACATTTCATGCTAGCATTTACGTTTGGAGAGATTATCACTCCTCCTAGAACAAGAAAAGGTTTTGTTTATTCTAAAACAATATGGAGAGAATGAGGTTTCAGATGAGAAAATGCGGTAAAGCACCATTGAGAAAATTGCTTACTTTCAGATTCAGCAGATCTCATGAGAAACCCCAAATTCTATTCGAAGGAAATCAAACCTCATCTAGGAAAAGGTTTCCTTGCGAGAAAAGAAAAATAAAACCTGAGGTGCAAATAAAGAGAAAGTAATCGAAAAGACAAGTTCACCAGGTTGTTGTAACCTGGTGATTGTAATTTCAAGAGCAGCTGCTTTGGTGGCTGGTTCCGTTAATGAACCACGGTCATCGTTTTAGCAAAGAATCCAAATACTCTCGCTGCTTTTCGAACGAGATTAAAGCTCCTTTTCGATCTTTTGTCGAATAGCAATGGATTCCGATTCGTACAGAAAAAGTAGTCTATTTTTTATATTTTCTTTTTATACCCTTCTTTGGTATGAGATTCGTTTGCAGAAATAGAGAATTTCTTTGAATTCTTATCTTTGCTATGGAAATAATGAAAATATAACATAATACATACGTGTTAAAGAAAGGGAAATAGAGATTATGTATTTGATGCATTAACTCCTTAAGGTATCCAACTACGTTCGGAACCATGATTTTGTTAAAGTGTAAAAGCGAATATTTTTTAAAAATTTAGTGTCACTTATATATAGACTGGAATACATGTATGAAATTGTTTTAAGCATATTATTATAATAAAAAGTTAATTAACTGTATTTTTTTGGCAAAATATGAGCTCAGAATTATTCATTTTCAAAGCATTCGTTTTCTATAGGAAATGCTTCTGTAATAATAATATTTTGCCTATATATAGCTCAGACCTTTGTACAGAATCTGGACTAGAATACATGAAATATTTAACTTAGAAGTTGACTTATTCATATTTAAATATATCAGAGTGGAGAAATTTTAACAAAAAAAACCGATAATTATTTCAACGGGTAGTAATTCTTGTAATAATGCGAATTTTTATAAAATTCTAGTTCAGACTCTATGGAGAAGTTTATCTATATGCATAATATTATTATTATAGAGGCATTTTTCATAAAACAAAATTTTGAAAATAAATAATTCTAAGTTCAATTTTTGTCAAAATATCGCTTTTAAATAATTTTTTATTGTAGTAATATTCTTAAAACAATTTTATACGCGTATTCTGATCTAAAAAACAATAAATATTTTAAAAAAATATTCGTTTGTATGCTTTTTCAAAATTACAATTCCGAACGTAGTCAGATACCTTTCAAAAAAAGAGAAATATTTTTATTCAATATAACTGAGCATAATGTTTAAAAGAACGTGGAAATGGAAGCATTTTATTTTAATTTTCAATTTTAAAGTTTTCACTCTACTTTTTAATTTTTAATTGAGGAACACACAAAACAATAAGTGATTGCTTTTTATAAGTGCACTCAACATGCTTGGAAGAAAGTTTCATGTATCTTAAAAAATTTCTCTATTATTCACAAAAAAATTATTTTCGTACCTCTTTTTCAAACGGTTGAGCATTTTCTTTGTCGGTACACATATATATGCACACATAGTTTGAAGCATGGAGTTATATACTAAGTCTTACGATCCTAATTTTGGATTTTTTCGATTTTTTTTTTCATTTTTATTCCTTCTCAAGCAACACATTGCGCATTGTCTTGCCTGTTGTTGTGTTTCAAACCCGAGGCACTTCAAACACGAGCAACTACTCAACTCTTACTGGAGGGTTAACTGTAACCATTGGCTCCAAGGAAGCATTCCATATATAATGTTATTATTAGGAGTATAGATGACAGTTTTTCTTGTCAAATTAAAGTTTTTCTGAAAATAAAATATGTGGATACTTACCTGAAGTAAAGGATTTGCAGGTTCTATCTGAAATTAAGAAAAAGGGTATCATAGTGCCCGATTTATGCAATTCTGTAAATGAAATAGATATGCTTTTAGGAGCTGATGTAATTAGTGTAATTTTGTCGGGTACATCAATAAAATTAAGGTCGGGTCTCATGGCTATTGGTACTATGTTAGGGTTCACTTTAATAGGTAAATCGAGCCAAGAAGTTAATAATAATACTGAGGTTTCCGAACCGGCCATTCGGGAGTAGCAATTAAGTATGTTTTTAAACCAACTGAATGTTAAAGAATTATGGGACCTTGAACCTATAGGGATCAGAGATCCAGTAGAAAATATTAAAAGTGAGATACGGCATTCAAATATGATTGAAAGATTTCAGAAGGACATAAAGATACTTCCAAGTGGCAGATATGAAGTGGCGTTACCTTTTAAGATAGATGGTCAACTAAGGGATAATAGAGGCTTTTTTATCTCTGAAAAGGCTTAAGAGAACATGTAAAAAAATGGGGGAGAAAAATTCTTTGAAAGAATATGCTAGTATTTTTGATGAATGTGTGAAGCATTAAAAATTATAGAAAAATTAACTGAAACCGAGATTGAAACTGATGCTTATTATCTTCCCCATAGAGCCGTGTTTACAATTTCTGAAACAACAAAAATAAGACCTGCTAAATTCAGTCTGCTGAAATGGGAGAGTCTAATGATGTTCCATTGGATGCTCACGCACTTAAAATCCCTTCTGCTGGCGTTGATGTCTCAGAAAGTGCAATACCTCTGTATGCGCCTCCTAATATGCCTAAGGTGTCGAGATATGGACGCACTATCCAGAGACCCAGGAGACTAAACGTGTTCAATGTCACTACTGTCAAAAAAGGGGGAGTATGTTGTGTTTCAAACCGGCTTATCAAACACGAGCAACTACTCAACTCTCATTGGAGGGTTAACTGTAACCATTGGCTTGTATATAAGAAGTGTTCTTAATAAAAAATATTTTACATGGCGATTTGCTAAAAGTGTTTGCTTCGCTTTGACTTTTAACTTAAAGAACCACATTTGATTTTAAATTAATCATACTTTTTACACCTGCTCTTTATGGAACACAATCGAACCTCTATATTACGAATTTTTCTATATAGCGAACATCTATATTACAAAATTTTTCTATATAGCGAACCTTTTCCTGCAACCTTGAATATTTCACGATTTTCTTCGTAAAATAACCTCTCTATTGCGAAGTGCATTTTCTATAAAACGATGCAATTTTTGTTTGCCCTTTTTTTAAAGCATTTCTTAACATTTCAAGTTATTCTCTCTTTAACACGTTTTATGGTGATCATACATCGTGAACTGGTTTTATTAGATCCTAACTCGCCGAGAGAAATAGAGTTCTGGTTATTTCATCCAAGAAGTGCAATCATTAACTCCCATTGTCTAGTATACTAGAAACATATTCAAATATACTCTTTCACCCTCAGTAGAGATGTCCCGTGTCCCCATTTTCTAATTATAAAATAATGTATGTTTAATATTACTTGTGTGCTTTAAGTTATAAAATATCCTTAAATTTCATTGATTTTATTTTAAAATTATTTTCTTAATATTGAAAATACAGTGAATTCTTCAACATTATTTTTTCTTATTTTCCTTGCAGTTTTTCTTTCTTTCTTTTTTATGGGTAAAATATATAAAATAAACATACATAAATTTACAAAAAGGTGTGAATAACTTCTTTTTTTATATATAGTGTTTATGAATTTAAAATCTGTTTTATGTGGTTTATAAAGTATATTAAAAGATGAACCTCTATATAACGAATTTTCCATAAAAAGAACTTTTTCCCTGGATTTAGCGACTTCTTTATATAGAGGTCCGACTGTATTTTTATATTAATTCCTGTCTTCAATGAAAAATTTCGCCTTCATCACAAAGAAATCCCGCATGAGAAGTATTTCAGTGCCATGGTCAAACTGCATCTTTTAAAAACACTAGCACTAATAATTTCACGCAGAGAACTAAAAATACGTGCAAAACAAAGATAGAAAAAAAGAAAACATCAGTGCTCGTGCAGCGTACGGCCAAGCCAGTTGTGGCCAGTTTTCAGTAGCCCGTACGGTGTACGGATAAACCAGTTAATGAGTTGAGCAAAACTCTTCTTCTGCTTAAATTAAGTATTATTTTAATATAGCGTCCCTTGAAACTATTGGAAAGTCTTACCAAGTCTGGCAACCAACTCGGTAATCGTGAACAGTTTTCAAACAGTTTGGACAAAAACTGAGCTGCTACTTTTTTTCTTCAATTCCATACAAAACCATGGGTCACACTATAAAGAAACACGAGGGCTATTGGAGCCATGGAAAATTTTGAACCATGGTCAAGTGACGAGGATAACACCTGAGCTGACACCCCCTCTCTGTACCTCCACACCACTCCATAGATAAAACTTTTTACATGCATCGCTCCTCTACACGAAGGATATTTAGGGGAACTGCACTTGAACTCTTGATATGCCACCCACAATCCCGTGACTATAACCACTAGGCTACTACGGCCCTGGAGCACTTAAAAATACAGTTCTATTAAATTTATGGTAGCATTTCTCATTATTTATAGCTATTTTTTTGATAATTTGACATATAGAACACCGTTCGTGCTGTTTGTAGACGTAATGTGTACTGTAACAACCAAAAAGTTAAATGTTCGAAGCTTAAATATTTGTCTTTTCTAGTTTCTGAGTACTAGTATTAACCCTTTCATGGTTATGAACGAATTCAGCTCGCAAACGAGTTCCACTGGGGAGCAAGATTTCCACCGAAATGGTTAGAAACGAGCACTACTCGCGTAGTGAAATTTTCCCCCAAATGCGCGCTGGCGAGCTGAGCTCGTTCACCATTATTATTATGCATTGATTATGTTACAAACGAATCCTACTCGCAAAATTTAGTTAGTTTTATTGCCTACAGATGGCAGTACGGGTTCCATGAATTTCTTTTCATAATGAAGATAGTTATTTTTTTAACCTTGTTCTTTTTATGCGTATCTTGGCACATTTCTTAGGGTGTTTGTTCAGTAAAATGGCTCGAAAGGGAAAGTTAGATAATTATGATGATGATTATGATTGTGATACAGAAATATCAAGTTTTAAGCTTAAGTATTTATTTAGTCCTTTCAATTTAATATTTGTCTTATATTTATAATTATATAACTATTATTATTATTTATATAATTGATTATAAGCATTTATAATTTATTATTTAATAATTATCATTTACTAATTATTTTAAAGTACGTAAAAACTAGTATTTATACATTACAAATGCTTTAAGAAATTTTTAAAACGCGTGAGGCGAGCTATCTACGGCATCGCCAGAGAAGGGTGATATTTTCGGAAGAACGGTGGTTGAAAACAGCTGCCACTTTCGACTACTGTTTACTTGTAATACTGCGAGAATTAAGTAAACGAAAACTGCTCATTTCCCTAACCTTCAAATGGTTAAAAAGTGGGGTGATATTTAGTTCTAGAGAGAGAGAGAGAGTTCATAACTCATTATGAATATAACGGGATATTTTATATACCACAATCACTTGGTTACCATGACAAACCTGACTTGGTAACCTTTATATAAAAAAAATTATAGACATAAAATGTTGCTATTATCATTGTGTGTTACGTTATATTTCATTTTAAAAAATACTAAATCTACGTACGATTGTTGCAAAAATCAGTCAATAAGATAAAAAGTTTTATAGTTTCTTCTTTAACTCAACACATTTTTTTTTCATAAACCAAGTTATAAAAGGTATTTAATTAATAATTACATAAAAATACATGTAATTTCATCTTGTTCATGTCACCATTCTGATTCTTTTTTCATCTGTTAGTCAGAAATAGCTTATAATCATGAAATGAAAAAATATATGACTTGAAAACCCGTTTACATGCATACTTTTCTATTATAAAAAGTTTTTCGTCGAATTCAATTCAGGTCTTATCCTAGTTCCAAACAGAGTTATCATGCATTTTTTAAAAAAATTATACTCCTTAAATTTTACCCGTGGCAATGCAAATGCTTCTAATATGTGAGAGGGTTTCGATCGAATAAAGCATTTAAAAACATATCTAATACTGTAAATTTAGTCAAAACCAGAGTAAATGTTAGATTGTAAATTTCTACTTATTGCCCATTGCGTAGGTTATTTATATTTTATATGCATTTCTTATAGTGAAACGTAGTTGCATGTTGCCTATATCGTGCGATCGTCAGGTATAATTTAGTTAGTGATGTAGGCCTATTGTATTTTAAATACATAATTAGCTCAAATAGTATTATGTGTAAATTTGATGAGTCTCTTATCACCTGAGGCAACATCGCTGTTATTCTACAATGATTCATATTTACTCACATACGATGCAAATAATTATTGTATAGCAGTCCAAAATCTGCGCTCATCAGATTACAGTTATTATCAAATCATGATTTCCATATATTTTGGCAAATGGTAGATTCGAATGAGAAAGAAGAAATAATTATAGAAACCTAAGGTTGTAAAATTATGTATGTCTTATACCAATATAGATTTTTTTCTAGGAAATATTCAATAAGAACAAGCTGAATGTCTCATTTATTTTTTTAAAAAGCAATTGATGAAATAAGTACTACCTATCTTCTTTCAAACGATGCCAAAAAATAGGTTTCCATTTTGAATATAACTGCAAAACAAAACAAAAAATATAAATATTTACTCGCTATCTTTAATATACAGTTATGTGTCTACACTTTTCAGAAATGTATGTAATTTTTTTTAATTAAAACTATTTAAATGTAAGTATTGCGTTTTTATCTAAATAAATTTAAATAAATGATATTTTTCGAATTTTTCCTTTTAATTTTCTGCCCCTTTTCAGGGTGCATTTTAAGGACAATAAACATACATGCAAAATGAAGGTTACGGAATTCTAATAGTATATTAAATAAGCTAACCAAATCTTATGTAGTTTAATGAGCTGTTAAATGATAAACAAAGCCATTTAACTATGCTTTATAATGTCTTTACATAAAAATTCTAAAATTAAATATTGTAAAAGTTACAATCATAATTAATCATATTAAAATAAACTTGCATAATATTCCAAGAAAAATATCTTGTAAACGGATTAATGCATAAACTATTGAACAAAAATGAATTATTTTAAATCCTCATTTCTCGTAATGCATTTCATTATACACACATTAGTGTTTGAATGATCAATTAATGTTGTAGAATTTTCCCCGCTACGAATCAAATTGGCTAATTAATATTTTGGGTTATTAGTAGAAATAAAGATTAAATAGATTCGTTTAAGTAATAAATGCGAGGAAATAAATACTATTTTTAAATGAATACAGTTATATGAAAAGAAAATAGTGTAACAGTAGTATGGAATATCATAAATTATCATTTATTTATTAAAAAAAATGCTTGTAAGGCATTTACACGTAGTTTTTATCTGTCAAGTATTCCAATATAAATTTTATTTATTATAGAAATACCTGCAATTTACATTCAAAAAGAGCACTTTTACAAGTTTATTATAAAGTTTATTTCTACTTAAATTATTAAGGATAGATTGCAAATAATATATTAGTTATGAAAATATGGATGATTTAAATTGTATAATTTAATTACAAAGATAAAAATATTAATCTGTAACATTTCAAGCATTTTTTAAAAAATAAGTTAGCACACTCAGCTTAAAATTATTTCGATTACTTTTCTCTTTCTACAAAAATTATTCATTTTAATTGAAATATCATTCAATATAATTAGACATAAGTCATTAATTTATCAGTATTTAAATGAATATTGCACGTGACAGCAAACGAAATAATGGATTTTCATAGCGTCATTTTAATTGTTATTTAGAAAATGTTCCAAATAATTTGAATTAACTTAATTTTAACAAACTCTCAAAATTAATTATTTCCATTGTAGTTATTGATAACACGATTTCACTTTGTTCCGCCGAAATAATGCAACCCGCAATGTAATGAATACCGCATTCAAGTTATTGAGAAACAAATTAAAGATAATACGACGTTCTTCTGTCATAATATATAATGGATTGCTGGCGTTCGAACATATTGAATGAAACATTTTGGTCTTACGTTTATTCAAAGTGCTCTGCTTCTTGGAACTCAATATTACTTTTGGTTGCTGTGATAATATTTATTCTAGGGGTGCACAGGTTTATGATTTAATTTCATGTGTGCTCTTGAAATGATTGAATAATACGAGTATTACGCATGATTTTATTATTTTAGCGTGCAAGTGCAATAACTATAAATCATCTGTGCAAATATTGAATTTTTTATTTATTAAAATACAGCGAAAAGTTATTGTTAGGCAGTATAAATTTATCTAAAATTGCTTTATTTCCAATGTTTAGAATCGGCTTACATTTATTTTACATTAGTATCGAGTGACAGAACTCTAAGTCATTTCTTGTGTTTTTTTTAATCGGTGTTCTTAGTAAGTTAACTGACCGTTTATAAGCGTTTAATTTGCTTAATAATTCATATTATTTTGGATTTGCTTCCAAAAGGAATAATAAAAAAATCTAAATAAATCTAATAGGTTTAATTTTAAATATATATATAGATATTTGAAACCTAATATTAAATTATCAATTATTTCGCACAACAAAGTTTTTAAGATCACCTTCAAAATTTTAGATATTTTTTTGATTAATAGAATGGTCTTGATTTCCGTATTAAACAAATAATTTAAGTAAAATTCACTTATTTTAAAATAACAAAGAACTATGCTGTGCATATGGAGATAAATGATATAATACGGTCACTTAGAAAACAAATAGATAATCAGGAATTAGCAAGTCAGAAACAATCTAAAATTTTATAATGCAATAGAACGTACATGTTTTGTGTAGTAAGATATGCATTTGTTTCACCGAAGGTTTACTAATTATAATTTTCTTAGCTTTCAGTGTTACTTTATTTTTAATGGGTTTCCTCTAATCATTTTATAACTGTGCCTGGGTCAAAACTTTAAAAAAGCTTTTTTATCACATTTTAAAGAGATCAATTGAGCTCAAACTTCATGTACATGATTGTTTTGGATGACAATACGATACTTTAAGTACAATTAATAAAAATTAATTGATTTAAAAGTAATTATTTAAAAAATAACATGTTACTCATAACTCCAATTGCTTACGACACGAAACGATAGAATATTAAAACCAGCAAATTAAGCTATCCACTAGTAGAATTAAATAATTAAAATAATTTTTGAATAAATTTAATTCCACTCAACGGTCGTTTTCACTCTTAAAAATTAAGGTATAAGAAATTGTTACACAAAATGTGAAAATTGAAAGAAAAAAAAACCAATGTTTAAAAAATTCATTTTTTTACCAGGGTTACTATAAAATAATGAACTACAGTTTTGAGTTAATAATACTTATATATATTTCAAAACCAAATATATTTTGATAGATTTAGATCAATATCCACTTAAGCAGATGTTTTTCAGAATGTCAAAAAAATCGTTATCTTTTTTTTATGATAATAAGTTTTAAAATGATTGATAAAAATGTAGGGCTGAAACAGAGAAAAAAATTTCTTACAAATGCAATCTCTTAAGATGATTTTCAGCATCATTTTCAGATGATTTTTCTGAAAACTACAAATTGCAGAGTAATTTGAATAATTTTAAATGAAATATTATTGTATTATTTATAATATATAAACAGTAATGGAAGTGGAAATTACAATATTAAATTATATTACAGTATTATATTTAAATAAATGCTATTAACAATAACTTCTGGATTACTATTCATGTCTCAGTATGCCGAAGTTGAAGAAAAAAAATATTTTAAATCTTCCTGTAAAGTTATTTTCTTCTTTTTCATGTTCATAATTTTATAATAACTAGAAAAGAGTCTCAAATTTAAATTGACTTGCTGAAATTAAAGCATTTAAATCAATTTATTCTTAGAATTGAATTTTCTGTACATGTATTCAGTATTTGATTACTTGTATTTATAAGATACATTAAAGTAAAAGCATACCGTTTCATGTATTCACCAATTCTTTGTAATTGCATTCATTTAAAATTATTTTGACACATTCTGCAACGAATTCTTATAGCTGTGTAAAAATGATTTTTCAGTTAAAATATTCATAACAATCTGCATATAGCCCGAACATATCCTAATCATCCCACAAAACTGGAAAACCCGATTTAAAATTTAGCTTAATGATGGACCATAAGGTTTTTACCTCGGATAGAAAAGCATTATTTTTTGCCTTTCGTGATAATTATCGCTTTTCCATTTTAAAAGAAATATGTAAATTTTCCGAAGGATTTTAAAAAGGAAATATGACTCCCCAGATATGGAAATTATTTAATTAATTGCATCCAACTCTTTTTCTACATGGTAGACACGCTCCTCTGTACAAAAACTCGTGTAAAAATACATGCGACATATGATAAATTTAGGGATATGTTCCCCAATTTTAAAAAATCGTGTAAGATCAAGACACTAAATATTTTCCCTAAAAGCCGTACAAAAAGTAATTATGAAACCGATGTTACATATTCATAAAACAAATACAATTCATTTTTATTACTGAAAAACTTTAAAATTAGTATACAGTGAAAATTTACACAGTCTATAAGTACATGCAACATATAACACTTCAAATTGAAATTAGGAATAAAACTACTAACAACTATTCATCGCTACTTGATAACAAGCGCGAACGTTTGCAACGAATTAAATCAAAAATGCTATCATGAGTACATGTGTCAGATATGTCTAAAAAACTATCGGCTTGGATTCAAATCAAAAATTTCGTTCGTTGTTAACGGCCTTTGTTGCTTTCTTTGTTGTTGCAAAGGGCGTTATTATCAGCTGTGTTTTCTTAGGTTTCTGAAGTTGCTTATATTTATTGATATCCTGGTGTAAAAAATTTAATATTCCATCAAATTTTATAACACACTTTATGTCAGAATTATGAGTAAGAAAAAATTATTCCATTCTTGTAGCAAATTTCAAGTCCTTTTGAATTAAATCAAGTTTTAATTGTTGAACATCACCTTCAAATTCGTCATTATTTTATTATCATAAACTGTAATAAATTCGATCAAATTATCTTCATCCAAAATGCTATAACACAAAATACAATCATACTGAAGAAAAAAATGTTATATTCAAGTTGAAAACAATAAAATAAAGAAAAAAAGTGACTATGAAGTTCGGGTATTTCTCTTAACCCCAAACTACAAAGAAAACAAGCCATGAAGTAGACCAAGTCACTCACACCTGCCTGGGCATAAAATAACCGTCTTTTGATTCCATTGTCAAAAAAAGAATGTAAAAAAATGGCGGAAATTGATGCTAGATTAAAAAATTAGTGTAAAAACATATGTTGGTGAACCATGTTATTTTAAAATCGTGTAAAAAAAAGACCGTATAAAAAATAGTTGGTTTTATAACTAAAAAAACAATGTATTCGTATTTCGATGTATGCATCATAATACAGAATTATATTAACTTCTATAATTTAAAAAAAAACTAATATATATAGCTTCCTTTTTTCCCCAAAATAATCATCATAATTTTTAACAGCAACTACCTATAATTTTTTTAAATACATTACATTTTTTTAACATTAAACTTATCAATTAGCTTATTTTTTTAACTTAAAGAAAGCAATTTTTGTATTTACTCGTTTGTTTATTTAATTTCTAGAAATGCATTTATACATTTGTTTGAAGGTTTGAAAAGTTGGTTAATTAGAACATGCATTCGCTTTCAAAATTACGTTATCGCGTTGTTTACTAACCCATTTGCCCCAACAGTTCTCACTTAATTCCATGGCTGAATGCCAACATTCAGAAATATTTATGATAATTCGGATGTACACAGTCTGGACAAATTATAAATGCCCCCACTTACTGAAATATCATGTTATATCTGAGATTTACATAAAATGATTGCATGTTTGAATGGAATTGATTATTAGGAAACCATTAATTTATTCAAAATCGTAATCACCAGCTTGTTTACAATAACATTGTTATCCTTATTTACTAATTCAGGGCGTTTATTATTTTAATGTGATCATTGTATATATATATATATATAGTCGAACCTCCATATAACGAAGTCTCTAAATCTCGAAAAAAAAGTTCGTTATATGGCAAATTCGTTATATAGAGTTTCATCTTTCAATTTTCTTGATAAACTACATAAGACATAATTTAAATTCATAAACACTATATATTATTAAAAGCAATTATTCATACTTTTTTGCAAATTAATATATATTTATTTTATATATCTTACGTTTTAAAAAAAAAGAACAGCAAGGAAAGTTTTCTTGACTCCTTTATACACTTCCTGAAGAAATAAATTTTCTTATTTGATAGTCAAGCACTTACGTTTTGACATTTCCGAGCTACAAGATGCGAACTTACCAGTACAACTGATCAAAACTACAAATGAACGGAAATTAGTTCACTTACACAGTTAAACGAGTCAACTCCACTGAGGGTGAAAGGAAATATTTAAAATGTTTCCAGTGAACTGGAAAATGAGCACTTCTTGGATGAAACGCCCAGAGTTCTACTGTTCTCGGCAAGTTAGGCATATAATAAGACCAGTTCAAGATTTAAGAACACCATAAAGTGTGTATAAGAGAGAATAACTTGAAATGTCCAGAAATACTTTAAAAATAGGGAGAACAAATATTGAATCGCAAGTGGAAAAGTTCGTTATATAGAAAATGCACTTCGCTATTGGAAGGTTATTTTCAGAAAAAATCGGGAAATGTTCTTGGTTCCAGGAAAAAGTTCGCTATACAGAAAAATTCGCAATATAGAGGTTTGTAACATGTATAGGTTCGACTGTTTATATATATAAATATCACACATATTTTAGCTGTGATATATCTGCTCGAGGGCAATTTTGACAGAATTTTTTTTGAATCACAATCAATGCAAAGTCAGTAATCTATCACCCTACTCTATAAACTTCTACACAAAGCTAACATGACGAATTTGAGCCTCAAAATATTTAAGTACAATCTGCACACGTCTTAAGCACAATCTGCATATACATCTGCACGTCGGGTCTTAAGGAGCATCAAAACTTGGTAGGAATTTTAAACTTAATATCGTTAATTTCTGATTTGTGTAAGAAATATATATAAAACTATTTTTCTGATTTATAACAATATATATACATGTAAATCTGTGTGTGTGTGAGTGTGTGTAATAGGTGTTTTTTTAGGTAAAAAACCATTTTTTTTTAAATTTCCTTGTATAAATATACATTTTTAAAGCACTTTTTAAGCAAATTGAATTTTAATGTATTTGGAAAATATTAAAAAAAGTTATATAATTAGTTTATTTAAAAATTTAAGTTCATAAAAATTTGAAAATAAATTTATTTTACTAAATAACAACATTATTTTTTTCTATATTATAAAAGAAAAAAGAATATTTCAATTAGAATATTTCATGTAGAATAAGAATATGGTACTTGATAACTTTTAATCAAATAGTAAATATTTTCAAGGATTTCACAACGCTTTTAGAGAAAAAATGAGGAAAGGGTTTAAAAAAATAGATTTTTAGTGCTACATTCTCAAATCTAAATCAAGAAAGTATCGAACACTTAAGCTAAGTATCTACTGATTTATTTGTGAAAAAAAGAAAATACTTCTTATTCAATCAAAATGTTTCTTTCAAGAACACAATAAGTACCAAGTAAACAAGATATATTTTTTCCACTCTCGCTTCCTCGCATTCCCTTTGGATAGTTCTCCGATATAATAACACTTATTTTTATAAGAAAATTCTATAGTCATCTTAAAAAGGAGCAAGTAGAATTTTGTTACAGTAAACGTCGTTGAAGCGCTCCTCAAAGCACCCCACATTTATGATAAATACAATCTCCAAGAAACTTATCAGAGGGAAGCAAAATTGACATGTGGAAAAAGTACAATCGCGTGTTTTCAATAGTTTACGAATACTGTTCAACGAATTGTAGCTATCCACTTATTACGCTTTGAACAGGGAAACGTAAAAGTTTTGACAAACCATGAAAAATTCATGTTGTCTTCATACATATTACATACGCCTCTTAAAGAGATTTTCCAGTTCTGACAATAAATGAAGGAAAACCAAACAAACTTTCCACCCTGAGTCCGTTGCGAACTACTTCATGTTTCTTTATATCGTGTAACAATGACAGCGACGGAATATTAATCTAACGTTAGGAATTTGAGAAGGAATACAGTTCTTTGTTTTCTGTTTATTGGGTAGGAGATAAAAGTTTAAATGGCGATACGAAAGGGGATTATTGAAGATCTCTTAGATATCGTTTATATTGCGAGGGTCTGTGAGCTCGATTCTTTTTAAAAACGAATTCGGTATTAAAAATAATATGATGAAGGAAGATAGGGGAGAAAGTTTGGTAAGATGTATTACATAAATGTCGATTATACGTTTAACTATTTAAATTATTACTATGGAAGGGGATTTTTAATCCTTTTAGGGGGAGTATTTTGTTTTACAAGTTGCCTATATAATTCTTGATATCCTGCTACATAAAATATTATGTTGAAATTCGTGTCAAGATCATGAGAAAGAAAATGTTCCAAATTTGTTAAAAACATCACACCCTCGTGAATGAAATCAGTTGTTAATAGCTGAACCTCACTTTCGACTTCATCATTATCGACTTCTTTATTATCATAAACTGTTATAAATTCGATCAAATCCTCCCCATTCGGGATTCGTGTAAAGAAAAAAAAATCCCGTACCGTGTTATTTCTAAATCGCGTAAATAAAGACCGTATAAAAAGAGCTGGGTATATTATTTTCCGTGAAATTTCAGAAAACTAAGATCAGCACATAGTGGGACATTACAAAATCTACAAATGTATTTTGTTCTCATTTGCTTTAGTAGAGCATAAAAGGCAACTTCTATTTGTATTTTGTAATGGTGGTATATGACCATCAACTTAAGTGAATTGTCACCTGTAACAGTTTTCTTGATACTCAGAAATCTTGCATTTCGTCATTTGCGCTGATAAGACATGAAAATCCAAAAATCAGTTTTCATACTTGACGAAATACTAGCAGGTCACGTCATAGGTGGGAAAATAGTTTCCCATCGATATTTAAATATTAATGTAGCTGATGGCAATAATACTTTCTTCGGCATTATAAAGTATTACATTATTGTTTTGGAAGATAACACTTTGTTAAAACTTGCCACACCAGAATTTTTTATTGTATACTTATATTTTTTTTTTTATTTTGAAAACGTTATGTAATGTATACTGTTATGTGTGTGTACTCTCTCTCTCTCTTAAAAAGAAAAATGTATACATATATGATTTATCATTTTTAAATTCTTAATAATGTATTAAGTATTCAAAATGAAAATTAGGCCTTCGAAGCTCACATTTTAACATATTATTTATCTCATAAAAAATAATCAAACGTAAAAATTGTAATAATTTAGTACTAAGTAATTGCCATTATAAATATGTCAATTACGTTATTTATTACAATGCATATAAATGAAATAAAAATTTGTATTCCTTTCTATTTTTCACTAAACTTAGTAAAATAGGAAAACTCATATTCTCTCTTTTGTACTATACTGTTCGAATTAATTGAAACAAACATATTTTTCTTGTTTGAGTTGGCCTGTGATTACTAGATTACTTATCAAACCCATTAAATATGCTTTTACGTAGTGTCACAGATCGATTTTGACAGTAATTTATTCATTTTAATGCGTCGGGAGCTCAGTTGAGAGCCTTTCCGTGAGAAAGCAGGTAATTTCAATTTTGCGTTCTGTATAAGACATGTTATTTTTACTTGATCAAATATGGATATTACTCCGAGGATCCGATCTAAAATAAATCACACTTCTTCGAAGAACACACTTCTGTGACTGTAAGAGATATAACTAGGGCACAGTTGGTGTGATCGAATTAAGTTTTTTAAGAACATTTCAAAATTCTGGATCATCGTCTACAAAAAGAAAAGAAAAATGTGTACACAAGCGGAAAACTACTACTTCGAGAATTGATAAAATTTTGTTAGGAAGTAACAAAATAAATCCAAGAAAGATAAACATGCACCTTTGACGGGATTTATTGGACAATGGTGTTAAGGTGAGTACTGCACGGAATAGGCTTCTGGAAGGTGGTCTTAAGCAACAAGACTGAGGAGAAAAAAACTATTTCTAACGCCGAAAATGAAGAAGAAAACATTGCGCATGGGCCAAAAAACACTTATCATGAACTGTCAACAACTGGAAGAAAATTTTGAGTGATGAAACATTTATTCGTGCAGGGATACAAATCAAGTATAGTTAGACGAAGTAAAGTTGAAGCTTTGCCACCCTTCTTAACAAATGTTTGGTTTTTTTCCACAACAAATGGCCCTGGAAGCTTAGTTCCTTTTAAATATATGATGAGTTCTGTCGGATATATATAAATACTATGTAGTACTGTGGTTCTATTCATGGAAACATTTTATGGAACATTTTAACATGTCTTTGCCCTTGTCACAATTCGAATTGGTCCATACTTTTATGCAGAAGTTAAAATAAAAGTGATCGATTGGCTTTACAGTTCCTCAGACTTAAATCCTATTCAAAACTGATGGCAAATTCTCAGGAATCCTTTCGCTAATATGAATCGCACGACAACAAAGCAAATGATAAAAAGGCCTATACTAATGTGTTTCCAAGATTTTGAAATCAAGAACATGTGTGCTTCTCTTGTAGAGTCAATGCCAACAAGGGTTGAAAAGGCCATTTCGCATAAAGGAAGACATACTTCGTATTAATATACATATTTTTCAGCCTATTTAAGGTGTGTTCGGATAAAAAGCTGTCTTAGAAAAAAATCACTTTTTTTCCTATTTGTCCCAATTAATTCGAACAATATAGTATGTATGTATATAGAATTCTTTAGTTTTAAGAAAAAAAATAAACCCTTTTTAGAAAAATAACATTATGACTATTTGGAAATGTATAAAACTTTTTTTCTAAGCAAACTAATATCAAATGCTAAGTATTAAAAAAATTGTTTTTCTAAAGGGTTTTTTTTGTTATGTTTGCATAAAATATACCCTTTTGGCCATTTATGAAATTTTAAACAGTTTTTCATGAAGTTTAAGTTCAGATATTTAAACTAACTTCGCATTGGAAAATATTTTAAATTTTCATTATTAATATCTTGTTATAATATTCATACATATTTTTAAGAAGACCATTGTATTAAATATATCAATTACATTTAAATAAAGATTCAATAACATCTAACGAAGGAAATATGTCTCGTCTATTTTGCTGATAAAGACTATAAACTTAAATAATCTCTAAAAAAATTTTAATTTAATCGTCCATATATGCTCTCAACTAGTTCTATCTTCTGTCAACTTCATATAAAAATAAGATTCATTTCCTTTTTTTATTACAAGTTATTCAAAAACTTTACTTTCAAGACACCAATCCTAATAATTCTACATTGTATTCTTTTTCGTGCTCTTAAATTTTCTTACATAATATATTGACTGTAAATACCTTTCAAAGAAACAGTTTTGCCCTTTAAACTATTTTTATTCCTTTTATAATATATATATACAATGGGAAAATATAATGAATCCCTTTAAAAAAAGCAAGTACCATTGATCATATGCATTTGTTAACAAACAACGCATCCTAATTGAAAGAAAAAGAAAACATTTCCAAGGTAATCTTTTCATCTCTGTATCCAGCCAAAAACAATTACTTGCAGCTGTTCACACACAGAAATCGAAAAATACTCATCATTATTATTAAAAAAATCTTTTTATCTATATCTTTGATCTTCCAAAAGAAGGGAAAAAAATGTTTTATTTATCCATTAATAAAGAAAAGTATCTAATGAGCTCAGGTTTAATACTACATTAAAAAAATATTGCATTTTTTACATTGATATATCAACCTCTAATCCATTTCCTTTCCATCATATTTTCTTAAAAATCCATTCTTAAACGCACTATTCTTAATTAAAAACTTTTCAAGGCACCTCGTGACACTTTAAGTCCCCAGGGATTCAATTATTTATCTCCAACTTGAAAACTCGAGTCAAAATTAAGTTGAAGCCTTCCTACGATTTCCTGTCAAATAACTTAATCAATATCTGGAGCAATCCATTGTTCATCGTTCCTTTTCTCCAATCTCTGCACCTCCCTTCTTATCCGTTCTTCCAATCACAATCCTTTTCCCTCGAAGATATCTTCATTTAGCAGCTAAAAGGAAATTCCTGTTGACAGCAACAATAATGTTTTACGTCAAATGTATCCGCAAAGGACCAATGGTGTCACAGTTATTGGTCCACAGAGGAACAATGGATAACAAGTTTCGAGATATGACACCTAGCTAACGAAGCTCCAATCTAATAGGACATATATGTCTTTCTCACTTTTCTTGAAAAGACTTGGAGTTTTATCTTATAATAGTTTTCCCTTTTTCACTTTTAAGCTAAAACTATTACACGCAAATATTTATTGAAACGAAACTTTTCAACAAGTAGAATTTATTTAATATCCATAGAAACAAACTAAGCAATTTGTAACTGTAAATTCTGGAACTTAAAAATGTTGGTTTAATACTTGTAAGGAAAATGATAAATGTGAAAGAATTTTGAGGTAAGAATATATGTAAGGAGAGAAAGGGTTTTTACTCTTGTCGTGTTAAAATTTTTATTTCGTTGAATATTAATTTTTTTGTAAAAATTATCATCAGAAAATTGTATTATGTTTCTCATCGTATAGAAAACTACAATACAGCATTGAACACGGTAACTGTGCTTTGCAGGCATTGAGGTTGAAATTCAGCCTCGTGATTTGTAATCTCGATTTCTCCCTTAATGTATAACATATATATGGGAAAATGACTTCAGCTTTAGGATAAATAATGATTGATTAAATAAAATGAAGGAGGAAATATTTTTTTAAAAAATATATCAAACACCAAAAGAGAACGTCTTTCTCCTACGTCAATAGCTTAGTGTCTCTAATGTCCGACTGCGTCATTTCCCGTGTATCGTCCTTTTGTCGGACACACCTGGTGGGGTCTGACGTCAGTGTGGACTGCTCCACTCGAAGTAACAGGGGGAGGGGGATGTGACAGTGCACATATCGAACCCTGCATGTATAATAATTAAGTCTCTTGAATGTTCAGTTGAAATGAGCTATAAAGTACTCTCCTGATTTTAAAATGAAATTAGGTGAATGAGAAGTCATCCCAGAAAACATTCTCGTTACTTTAACGGCACGCAATTACTAGGTCCTTATCTTCAGCCTTCATACAGCTGTTAACTTGACTCAGTGGCGCAACAGTCTAGAGAGACACAGACTACTGTGCCCATCTCGGTTTACATAACCTGGGACGCTGAGGTGCATGAGCAGATATTCCTGTCAGCTGTCTGCATATGGTCTTGAAACATCCAACAATGTGTGTGCAATCATTTTCTAAGTAAAAAGTTTCTAAGTTCTCGAAAAAATAACAATATTCATTTGAATATTTATTACGTAAGTATTAGTTTTAATTATATTTGATTTAACACTAGTAGATATTAGTATCATTTTATCATTTTTATCTTAAAAATAAGTGTAATGCAAATGATCCTAAGAAATAATTTTATAAGCCCATTTAAATTTTAATATAATAAATTGTTGTATTTTTAAATCCCCTTTTTACTAACTATTTGTACAAAATTTTTTAAAGATAATTTTCTATCACAAGAAGATTACGTGGATTACATAAAACTTCAAAAAGTAAGGGTTTCTTTCAAAGTTTTTATTTATTTAGTAACAGAATAATAATAAGGTATTTTTTAAAACCTTAGATCGCGAAAGAAAAATTAAATCTGCCTCATCACTAAAATAATTATCATAAAACCCCCCACCCCTTTATCATAAAAACTTGCACAAATAAATTTACCAGACAAAAAAAATCAACAATTTTTGAAAAAATACAAAAAAAAGGTTAACGATTAATAATAGGTTCCATTGTACTCCGCCCAGCAGACACTCTAAGCGGAAACTATATTCTTCCCCCCTCCCTTCAAATTGGAGTTATTTTCTATTATTTCGATTTTAAAATATCTTAAAAATAATTGCATTTTTAAATTTGCTATAAACTCCAGGCCCTATATATATATGTACTTCTGATTTAAAAATATCTTTTAAATCATCTGTTGCTGTAGAAGTTGTAGTTTGACCCAGAAATCGGTACCTGTGCATCAGTTAGCGCTTTGCAATATCTCATTAATGTAGAAGGAAAACAAATTTAGAGGAGATATTTTTAAATTTGAAAAAGTTTGCATTTTTATTTAAGTTATTAAATATATTTGTCTTGATATTTTTTAGCGCTGATCACTTTATATGCTTTGCACTCCATTTTCATTTCAGTATGATTTGGGAAAACGTTTCAGTATCATTTTTAGCACACCATTTTCATTCATTTTTTTGCGGTATTTGTTTTAAAAATCTGAGGCTCAGGCGTGTTTTTTTTATTTATTTATTTAGTAACTTTCACTAGAAAACATCTCTCAACCAGTTTTATTTTTGGCATATTATTTTATTCACATTTTCATATCTATTTTCCAATCAGCGTTTTGATTCTTGAATTGTTAGTATATGGAATCTAAAATGAATTTCAAAAAATTAGAATAAATACTTTATGATGTTATCAAATCCAAAGGATTCCTTTCTGACTACCTATTTCGAAAATTTACCCATAACTTTACAAATATTTAAAAAAATTGAAATAAAGGGAAAACCTCTCGTTTATTAATTCCTCCATAAAGCATGGTATTAAAGGAACAGTAAATATAAACATCTGCTTGTGATATGAATAGTATAAAACTAGAGGAACAAAGCATACGTTTTATCTATTATTAAATATAAATTTAAGTTATTAGATTTAATGTCATTCACTATATATAACAATATTACAATAATATCTCCAACACTAGCCGTAAATTTCATTTGGTTTCTCATAAGTAGTTTCACCCGCTGATCTAACTTGGCAACTCTCCTCTTGACCTCTTATAGAAGTTTATAAAAAAAGCACCTAGGAGTTACTGCTCATTTTATTTCTAGCATATTTATATTAATTTCAGTCAGTTAAAACATGATGTCACCTCAAGAATTGGAACGGATGAAAAAAAGGGAAATACTACAAGGTATCCTAATAAGATAAGGAAGAAATTTACACTTTTATTTAACTCTTTTGACACAAATATTATGATTATTCTTACTTTTTTAAAATTACTGAAAGTTATTGTTATAATTTCTTAGTACTTAATTCCATGGTCAGTTAGGACTATTATATTTCTAATATTTTATCTTATTTCAATAATTCAGTCCGTCTTTTCGTCCTCCCGTTGGTGTGGTGTGGTAGTTAGGAGAAGGTGGTGCCAGCTCAGGTGTCGTCCACGTCACTTGACCATGGTACAAAATTACGTGGTCCGTCGCCAAAAGCCCTCGTGTAGCTGAACAGTGCGACGTTAATTGTCAATCAGTCAATCAATCAGTCCGTCTTTTAGCCATTTTAAGTTATTACACACATAAAAGACATTTACACAGCACCACAAAGCACATTGCCTAACTCTGACTCTACAAGTTAAAAAAAAGTACTATATCTCTCAGATTACTTGCAGATCCATCTATATATGTTACATTTAATTTACAGCAGCTATGGTATTACAAATAATTTAAAATATTATAAAATAAAAATTATAGTTACTTTTTTCTTAGAGAAAAAAAACATAAACACTTATAACTTTAAATATTTACCTTTATTTAAAAATGAACTTTAAATATTTTGAAAACACACTCATTACAAATGGATTTTATTTGAAGTATTTTATTACATTAGAATAGACATGTAGCTTTATATATATATATATATATATATATATATATATATATATATATAGAAAAATAAATATTTGTTTACAGAATGTGAGAGAGATTAAAATCAAAATAACATTGGCATATCTTTAGCTCAAAGTTTGAAATATAAAAATTTGAATTACAAAAGAAAGCAATCAATTTAATTCAGTCATTTATTATATTCTAACGATAAAAAACGCCACCGAGTGCACCCAGTTCTTCTTTTACAATTCCCGCGTGATTTACATCACCTATCACAACTTCTAACGAACAATTTACGCCGGCTTCGTAAATAAAAAAAACATTTTAAGAACTCTGTTTGACGTTCTCCGATTTCCTGGAAAACTAGAACACCCAGAAAGCTTTTCAGACGGCAAGTAAAAGCAAAATACGAGACGATAATTTGTCTTCTACAGTTAATAGATTAATCAAATCAGAGACAAAGTAAAAATAGGTTCAAAACATTCATTCTAGGAGTTCTTATTCAGAATTTTTCGTCATTCGTTTTCTCTGTCATGGGAATCTTTTACTTTTTCCCCTCATTTTCCTTTTCTCTTATTTTCTATTAAAGGGCATCGAATTTTTACAATTTGGAATATTTTACGTAAAAAAAGGATAGTATTTTTAAAGAATTATTTTTCCTTATAAAAAAAAAAGGAGATTATAAAATAGAACATTTAAGTTGTGTCTTTTAGAGACGCATGCATAAGATTTATATTTGAGAGACAAAATGATGAATGTAAATGAAAGTGCTTAGGATAAAAAGTTTCCTCTTTCAAAGATTTTTATTTATATATACATAGTAAAATTATTTAAACTGTATTAAATACTTTTAAAAATGACTAATACATCATTCAATAATGAATTATACGGTTAATTAAATTCTGTCTAGTAAAAATATTAAATAAAATGTGATTTTTGTGCAAAAAGCCTGTATTGCAAAATAAGGTTTTCTTGGTTTTGTTCTTATTTAAAATTTGATTAATTATCATAAAAAAATTTTACTCTTAAGGACTTGCTATTTTATAGCCGTATTTACGAAACTAAATACAAGTGCATTTGCATAAAAAATAATATATATAATTTGCTTATTTTTTTAAAATTTTGAAATAAATACTTGATTTACTATAGTCGTACAAATATTGTTCCTAGCATTATTTTAATGTTCATGCGGATATTCTGACAACTCAATTCTAATAGTTTATTTTCTTAATATATAAATACAGAATCAAGGGCCTTTTATATTTTGCATTCATATTTTTGCATCAAATTGTGCGAAAATCGCCGGTGTTAGGTGCAAAATTAGTATCCATTTAAGTGGTATTTCACAATAAGCATATAATATTTTGTTTGTTTGTTTTTGCCATTTTTTATATTTTATGTTCCCTTATACTTTTAATTAATAAGATAGAAATAGTGAAAAATTTATTAAAATTTTTTTACTTATGTTCTTCAAATTAAATGAATATTTGCAAAATAAATCTTTAAATCTTTGTAATGCATTTCAAATACCTGACTTCGGAAGGGAGACTATTTGTTTCGTCTGTGTTATATAAGAAAATAAATAAATATTTTTAAGTGTGCAAAATTATATACTTTTTTCTGTTAGTACTTTATGTTCAATATAGAACTTAAGACACATATAATACTATAAATTTATGACGTATTTTTAATGTATGATATACAATTACATATCCACAATTTATTTTTCTCTTGTGGAATTTTTCCTTCTTTTATTTGTACCTACATATATCATGAACATTTTAAAGAATCAACGATAACTTCGTCGAATGAAACAAAAATATTTAATAGCAAATATTAAGAATGCTTTACTACATAAATACAACAATTTTATAAGAGTAAAAGTAACGTAAGAAACTATGTTCTCCAATTTTTATATATTTTAAATAACATAGAATTAATTGCAAGTTGTAAAAGTGATGTTTCAAATCAAAATTCACAGAATTAATAAAATGGACTGGCTCTTTGTTTTTATTTATAATTCCTTAATGACATATTATTTGAAAAACGTAAAACATAAACAAAGGAAAAACATTTCTGTTCCCATAATTTACAAACAAAATCTACCAAATAAATTTTCTGCTGTCACATTCAAAGCAAGTACGTTACATCTAGTTTTTAAAAGGATTTAATAAATCAAAAACTTGTGTAGAAATGACATCTAAAGGGAAACCAATTTATCATTTTTGAAAGTCAATATTCAGATGTTTGTCTTTAGTTAAATTGATTATAAGTTCTTAGTAATTCCGGGTTTCAGGCTTGCAACGAATTATGACTTTACTTTTGACGTTTAATTGCAGTTAGGAAACATTTAATAGTTATTTGAACAATATCACATCTATTTTTTTTAATATCGCTATGTAGATTTAAGGTATACATGGATTGAACTAATGTCGTTACCAAATTGCAAGAATGGAATATTTAATGGGTGATCCATTCAACTCTCAGAATATATATAAGAATCTAAATTCATTTAAATTAAAATTGATAATAGGTTCTCTAATTATAAACTTAGTAAGTTATAAATTAAGAGATAAAATTTAAAATATCTAGGAAGCAAAATATGTCCCTAGTAAAAGATTAGAACTTCAATTTTTTGTTAAGATACAGCCCGAATTCAAGATACCAAAAATTAACAGCAAAATATACATTTGAATAAGAAATAGTATATGTATTGTGATATGGGTTAGTGCTATGAAGATGCTATTTTATCAATAATTGCTGATTAATATTCTAACGTAAATTCTTCTATTTTGTTTAACTTTTTAATAGTTCATTAATATGTTAACCCATTATACAAAAAACTGCTTTGCCCTTTAATACTCCAATAACAGTTTACAAATTGTTAGTAAACATGCTAGTTTAAATTAAAGACGTTTAAATTTGCATATAAACATGGCTGTTTTCTTTATATTTAGTTCCCAAGATGATATCATGAAATTATTTATATTACGGAGATTAAAACATTAAAAGTTACTTTTAAAAGACACAATATGATAATTATCAAAAATTAACCTTAAACTAAACCAAGATAAAGGGATTTCTTCTGAATTGAACAATTCAATTTAAATCATTTTGATGAGTTTTGTATTCAAATAATGTATGTTATCTCGCTAATGTATATCCCTGATTTAGCTGTAGCAAGTGTACATTTCCTTCTTTTCGTCGTAATGATTGCATGAAAAATTTTCTATCATTAATCGGATATTACATTTCTTAAAAGTTTTGCAGTCATTTTAATTTATTATGCTGTGTTCATACAATATTACTTTAACATTCTAAGGAATATTTCATTAAAGTCTCCCATAAACAGATTTATTCCAGTTTAATCTTTCAGTTATACGATTTGAATAAAGTAAATATTCGAAAGACACCAATGCCCTTTATATCTTGATCTATGATCCCTTAAAAATCATTATCTTCAGTGTCATGCTAATGTTGAGACATACTACATAAATGACTCTTAAATTCCCTAATTAATGCTCCTTCAAAGGATAGGCCCTCTACAAGTAATATCTATTTTATTACAGAAGATTTCAGGAGATATTTGGATTTTTTCCCTTCGAAAATCGTTCGAATATTACTCACCTCAAAAATTATCCTTAAATATTTGTTATAAATTATTCATAACCCAAATAATCTTAATGTTTGAAAATCAGTAAGAAATAGATGATGACAAAATTATTACATTTTCGTACATCTTAGAGATCTTTCATGCATCTTCCAGTGCTTTTTAAATTTTCAACATTTGTGACTCAATTTTGAATCATAATTTTCATCGCTCTCCACTCCACACAACAGGACTGTATTGGTTGCATTGATTATGTACTTTGACATTTAAGATACAATACGACTTTAATAAAAAAAACCATACAAATTATCAAGATAAGTATTAAATTTTGTATATGACAAGTTCATGGAGCCACTAGTAATTTTTAAACTTGTTCTTAATTTAGTAATTATCACATACATTGAGCAGCACTGATACGTTTTTTGTATATTACATCAGTGTAAATATGCATTTTATTTTTTATTATGTCAAAATGAATTTTGCTTTGCGTTCTTCCAGTAAATTAGTAATTTTTTAAATAATCTTTTATTTTTCAACTTTTCGATATGCTCTCCCTCCTCCCCCCCAGTAAGGTTGTCACACCTGGGCACCAAAATTTCTGAAATTCTGCTTTACTCTAAAAAATGAAATGCAAATGTATCAAGTTATACTTCACATTAATAATGAACCTATTCCTTCCAATTCGTTTCATTCAATGCAAGAGTTTCTAATTTCTTAGTAAAACTGTATAAATTATTTTTTCAACCCAATCAGATTATAACATTAATTAATTTAAAAACCAGCAACATATTCCAAATAATTAGACATTTAACGAGAAATTCCCTTTTTCCTGAATTTGCCATTCCCCACAAAATCTCCTCATTTGCTTGAAAGGGCGCACAAGAATAAATTTAAGTCAATAAATATTCATTTCTATTACCCCTCCCCCAAAAGCTTAAGGAGCAAATTTGTTTCCATTAGCTCTGAGACTCCATCCAGTTAGCGCTGTCTTTGTCACCACGCTTTAAGATTTCCAAGTCAAGATCCTAATCCATTTAAGAATTAGAATTTTTTTTCTTTCCATCGACCGTATTTCGCTAGGAATGATTTGGGTTGTGTTTTGCCCGCTGATTAATAGGACGCGTCTATCTAATGGATAGTAGAAGAGGCATGAAAATAGGGTTTGGGTGGTGGAAAGACTGGGGAATAGGGATTTGTATATTGGGAAAGATGGAAATAAGGGATCGTTTATTTTTGTTTTGTATTTCGTTTTGAAAAAAAATGGAGAGTTTGACGTGCGTATAAGTCGCTTTTAAGAATTTAGTAAATCCTATTAAGACTTGATGGAAATTCTGGAAGAGTGTCTGTGATATCTTGGAGGAATTAACTATTTAAGTTCTTAAAACATATCGGCAGGATACAGGACATATATGATTTTGATTAATTTTAATAGGGGATGTTTTAGAAAGAATCTATTTTTGAAAATATAGCTTCATTTTCATTGTTGAGTATATGCTAATTTACGTTGAGTGAGTGCTTAACGGCTATTGGTGGCGGGCCTCGTAATTTTGCAGCATGGCCAAATGAAGAAAACAAATATCTAAGTTAGCATTCCATCTTAAAATTAACACTACTTTCCAAAGGAAAATTTGAACCCATCCACATGGCGGATCTTCAGTGGCATCAGGACTGAAACCCTTGACTCGACAATGTTCATCAAGAAATTTTGTGACCATGACCACAAAGTGAATGAGTGGGTGAATATTAATGCCACACTGTTCAGCTACACGAGGGCTTTTGTCGACGGACCTCCTAATTTTGAACCATGGTCAAGTGATATCGACGACACCTGAGCAGACATCCCCTCTCCTAACTACCACGCCACACTAACGGGAGGACTTTTGAGCTCTTGACAGATTTAAAGTGCATTGATCCCCTACACGGTGGGTATTTGGTGGTCCTGGGCTCGAACTCATGACATTCCTGCCATGATCCGATACCTTAACCATTGGGCTACCGCAGCCCCTAGACTACTACGTTTGCACTAAATTAAATAACGTGTTTTCTTCAGTAATGAATAATAATAAAAATTTTTAATATCTTATAATGCATTTTTTTACTTGAATGTCAATCAAGTATTTTGAAATTGATTGTAAGAGACTCATTATATTTTTCAAATCAATTTTCATGCATATAGTAGAATTTATATTCCTGTTATAATAAATTAGAAGTAACACATTTGCTTTTAATTTAAAATATAAAACGAATCAAATTAAATGTATTTGGAACACACAAATGTAATCCATATATCTGAAGATATTTCATGAAACTTAGTTTTTCTATTAATGCAAAGTAAAATCACATCCAATTAAATTTCTTCTTATCACTTACGTGTGATAAGTAAAACCTTCTAAATGAAAAGAAGAAAAAAATCTCACTTTATGAAATTTAAAATGTTGAGGCTCTTTTCTTCGTCTACATAAATGAATTACAAATATTACTTTTCATTAAAACGCGATAATTTAAACTAAAAGGCTAAAGATCTTTAAATAAAAGAAGCATATTATTAAATCATTCAATTCATTAAGCCAAGAGCTTACATGCACTGTATGAACTTTTAGTTACTTATACCCTTTTTTGATATATTTTCTACTGAACATTTAATTGGATATTTAATAAATTTATATATTTCATCTCTCTATCTATTTAATTTAATTATATAACATTTCATTGCTATATTTTCTGTAGAAAGAAAAGATAGAATTGAACTTTAAAGAATCATAGTTCACGAAAATATCTAAATTAAATAAATATGTTACTAGAAAGTTGTGTTGTTAGCAAATATTATCCTTTGTTAGCAACTACCTATTTTTATTAACGAAATCAATTGTAATTACTTAGAATAAAATTTGCGTCAATATTCTCATGGCATTTCAATCCGTCGTCATTCTGATCACAGGTGATTTTCTAAAAAAAAGTTTTTCTGTAATTAAAATACAGCTTGAGATTCAAATTTTTACTGAAAGTCACATATTTTGAAATGTTTATTTTCCACTGAAAAATAAGGAGAGTCAATAAAGACAGGTAAATACCTTGAATCAATTTATTTTTAAAAAATTTCAACTTAACTGTTACTAAGAATATTTTGAAATTTCTCACATTATATTTACACTTCCTTCTTTAAAATTAAGTTAAAAAACCCCTTGTATCAGATTTATTACGTTGTACTTGCGTAAATATTATATTACAAAATATTAAGCTTTTAAGTCCGATAAATAATTTAAATATACATTAAAATGTAGAAGAATGGTACTAATTAATATTTTTATGTATATTTTGTTAACGATATTTTAAAGATATAAATATTTTTAATTATTAATTATATGCTGAATTTTTTGTACCGAAAAATAGTTTTAAGGACTTTTAACATTTTAAATCCTCTCTTTTTAAATTCATAAAGGCTATTCCAATATAATTATTGCTATTTTCATTAAGATTTTTTTTTCTTTAAGTAATTTATTTTTTTGAAACCCCTCTTTGCAACTTCAATAATTAAGATGACCTACAAAAACTGATGTCCTTTTTAAATGTACTTAGATCGATAGAATTATTTCGTATAGCCGAAATTACAAGCAAAATCCATGAAAGTTAAATGATTCTTGCATATGATGAAAACGTTTTCTTTTTTTTCGTTTATTCATTAAACAAAACACATTCCTGTTAATGATATCCTTGAAAAGGGAATTATCCAGTGCGTTACAGAACAGAAACTATATGCAATTAATCCCTTCCTTTTAACGACCATTCGATTTGTCTTCGAATCTCTGAGTCGAAATAATGCTTTTGTTAACGATGTTTCTTTGAGGAAAGTTATTTATTGATTGGATTGATCAAGATCTAGCTTCAGTTCAGTGTAAGAGATTCGATTTGATTTAAAGAACAAATCAGTTTATTTTATGCCGAAAAATTGATATTTGTTTAGATGTTAAAACAAAATCATAAGGTATACAATTTATTTGAAGAGGTATTCATTATTTAGAAATATTAAGATAAAGAATATTTTCTTAAAAATCCTAAAAAAATAATAATTTCCTTTTAATATTAAGTCATTATTCTATATTTATTTAAGAACATCAATTATTTTTCCGTTTGTGTGTGTATAGCAATGTTCTTCAAATTGTGTTTCACGTAACCCAGGGATTCCTCGAGTCACAATATAAAACCTAAATAAAAATTGTTAATGTGTGGGCAAAATGGGTACACGCTCTCGATGAAGTTTTGTATAATCACAAGCTTCCAGCTCTTATCTTACTCATAAAAACTGAAAATTTTATTTACGCACAGTAATTTTATTTTGTAATACTTTTTAAACTTTTATTGTAATATAATAAATAATATTAAAAAGTATTTTTCTTGTTATGTACCACCTACTGATTGTGAATATTGAATTATTTTCTATTCCGGATCCCCGGAATAATTTTACACCTGTTAATGCCATGGTGTGTAGACTTAAAAAATTTCTAATGAATAATAGACCTTTTCACATTTTACACCCATGCACCTTTTTACTGCAAATAATGTCCTCAAAAAATAGCCTCGATTTCGACACAGTAATTGTAAAAAAAAATCCAGCACAAGTATATATTTTCTTATGTATACCAAATGTAACGCATGGTTAAGTGACACTTGGAGATCACAAATTGATATTATTAATGAGTGCGTAAATTACACATAAATGCTATGTATGTTAAAAATTTTAATAAAATTGCAGTATTTTTTTTAAATTGGCTTTACATAAAGAACCTATAACATGTGGATCTACCTTAAATAATATTTAAATCGTTGCCCATCCGGTATAGTGGTTAGCTACGGTGACTGCTATGCCGTTGGGCCTGGGTTCGAACCCCGAAGAAGACATGAATGTTTAAAAATGTATAGTGCTTTTGCGGCAAAGGGTTTTTTTCAATAGCCGTCGAACCGCAAGTCCTCTCGTGAGGTTGGTGAAAGAGAAAGAGAGGTAGGAGGCCCCTGACCACCCCCCAAGGTGTTCTCCTTCAAAATTAGGGTAAAACCGAGATGAATCGTTCTGTCACTAGTATGGTACTCAAAGCTACTGCTAACGTTACTTCGCCCTTTGCCATGATGAATTTCATGAGATTTTATAAGGTCTTTCCTATCAGGTGTCATCAACAACAACAAATATTATTTATAGATGCATTCTTCTAAGGGATAGGGGAATGAAGTTCCCCGAAAACACGTTATACTTCTAAGGGTCTCGAGAGTCGAAAAAGTTTGAAGATCACTAATATTTTACTTTCCATCCTAATTTAAAATATTTATCTTTAAATGCTTCCAATAGCATAAATTTGTATCGTAACTTAAATACTAAAAAGGGAAATATCAAAAAGCATTATTATATTCTCTAAGTAAAATTCAGTCTACATCGTTCAAAATTTGACATGGTTGCGGTAGTCTACTGGTCATGGTCATGAATTCGTTACCAGTGTGTCATGAACTCGAGCCCTGGTACCACTGAAAACACGCCACGTAGAGAGGTTAATTCACACCAAATCTCTCAAGTTTCAAAGTTCTATCGTTGGCCTAGTGTTGTGTGGAAGTTCAAAGAGCGGAATACCAGTTCAGGTGTCATCCCCGTCATTTCACCGAGGTTCAAAATTACGAGGTCCGTTGCCAATAGCCCTAATTTTTATAGTGTTACGTCAATAACCACACACTCACTGATGTTCAAAGCTATTATAAAGGAATAATGTTAAAGGAATATCATGTAGAGAAAATTCTTCTTGTTTTATTTTAAGTTAACAATGAAGCTATAAATTATTTTGAAATTTTAAGTATATATGTAAGTAATAAACTAATTTTTGTTATGATTTTGAAATTGAAGTGCACATTTTTAGAGAAACTATGTCAAGTGAAAGTAAATTGGATTCCCTACAAAAATGCGAGCAATTTTTGAATTAAAGCAATTTAGCTTTTACATTTATGCTTAGTTTACCTTAAAATTTTTGATCTGATATATATTTTCATTTGATTCTAAACATTATTTTTAAAAATAGTAATGTACTAAGAGACTATTTTTGTCCTTTCTAGGTCTTGCTATTTTCCAGAAGCTACTTTAGCTTACATTATTTTGTTTATCAAATGAATCAAACTCGCTTTGCTTGATACATTCTCAGTCTATCAGCAAATTATTTTAAAGTACACCCATGTCCATAAATTAAGGATAATTCCCAATCACACAGAAATTGAACTATAAAATAAAAAATTCACTTGTTGAATTATCACACACATCTTGAAGAAGAATATGCAAATTACAGAAAACCACCAGATGGTGCAGATAGTACGTCACAATGATGGGAGTGTAAGAGAAGGGTATATAAGGAATGGTGACAAAGAAGTAAAATTGTTCACAAGCACTTTAAAAGCCTTTCAGTTCAGTAACCGCATAGTTATGGCACAAATGAAGCATTTGGATGATTTTTTACGTGGAAGAATTATTGGACGACTGGAATGTGGACGTCCCCAGCTGGAAGTATCCGAGGAACTTGGAATTGCCCAGAGTGTCATCTCCAGGCTTTGGAAACGATTCCAAGATGATGGTAATGTGAGTATATGTTGCAGAACAGGTCGCCCCCGAATTAAAATGCCGAATGAGGGCCAGTATTGTGCAGGTACTGCCAAAAAAAACAGACAGAGCACAGCATTAAACATGTCTCGTCAGCTCTCTTCAGCTACCGGTACGACAGTTTCAAGGCAGACCGTGTACAGACGCTAAGGGCACATTGGTCTATATGCTCGTAGGCCTATCAGATGTGTTCCACTTACCGCAACTCACTGTCGCCTGCGATTAACCTGGAGTAGCGAGCATGCATTGTGGACACCACAACAGTGGTCTTGTGTGATGCTTTCCGACGAGTCCAGGTTTAGTTTGCAGTCTGATTCTCGCCGGACTTTAATATGGAGAGCGCCAGGTATCCGTTACCACCAAGAAAACACCATTGGACGACACCGTTACGAGGGTACAGGATGGCTCGTTTGGGGAGGAAATATTCTTGGTTCCAGAACTGACCTGCATGTTCAGAGAATAACGATGGCAGGCCACATCTATTGGGATGTCATTCTGGAACAACATGTACGTTTGTTTCGGGGCGCCATTGGTGCTGAATTTCTGTTTATGGATGACAACGCCCGTCCT